>OZ004729.1:77596205-77740237 GCA_963924685.1 Dexiosoma caninum | reverse complement strand
GTATTCCTGACAGCCATAAGAAGCAAACTCCCACACTTCTACACAAAAGAGCAACAGAAAGCAAAAAAAAAAGAAAAAAAAATTATATTTTTTATAGCCAAAGGACATTAATTTTTATATTCGCATACACAAAGCAATGCACTGACGGCAGCAGCAAGCAGTATTGAGCTGCAGGAAAATGAAGCTCAAGATAAAATGAGAAAGATACAGTATGCGGTAACGGATGTAATTGCAGCAACAAAAAAAAAATGACCGAAGACGAGTGCAAACTGCAGGCAGTCAAACAGCAAGAATATGCTGCAGCCAACAAATCTGCACACATACAAATGCATTTTTTACTTGCACATTGCAACCATGATTAATTGTTTCCGATATGCTGGCAACAACAAAAAGATTCTGTGCAATTTTTACCGTTTACCTCTGTCACTGGGCAAGAATTCCGAGACACAATTACGAAACTGTATATGAAAACAATAAATAAATTTACGCAGGTTTATATTTTATTTTTATACTTCTTCATTTATTTATACCAGAAAACATTTTACGTTTACACAGCAATTTCCTGTAGAAATTTCTACAATATGGTTTTGTTACAATACGTTTTCGTTTGTTTGTGTCTCCCACCAAAATTGCAACTAAAGACTACAATGGTCCATGGGAAAAAGTAATTTTATAATAGTTGACCACCATCAGTTGCAACAAGACAACGGCGATAAAAAAAATCTGGCAATTGCACACACACACACACACACCACAGCTCACACAGTTACTCACTGTCTCGTTAAATATTTCATACTCCTGCAAAGGACTCCGTTTTTGTATTAAATTTATTATTGAATTTTATTTGTTTGAAAAATAAAAAAATAAAAAAAAACAGCAATTCAATGAGACTCTGTGCAGTGTGATTTTGAAAACGGAAATTAATGTTTTTTTTCGTTGTGCACCTTCCTCGCACAACTTCATTTTACGAAAATATATTTTCATTAATTTAGGAAATTTGATGAAAGGATGGATAATAAAGTACTTAAGCTGATTAATTATTGATTGCGGTAAGTGAGGGAACTGCAAGTCTAGTGGCGTTGAATTTTAAATAAAATTAATTTTTAATAAATTCCAAGATTTTAACACGAATCCCGAATTAACAACTGCAAGAGGAATATATTTTCTATTGATTTCAAATGAAACAAAAATTTTATGATTCTAAAAGAAAGAAAGAAATATTCCATTTGAATGAGAATTGCATGGCATTTGAAAATGGTAAAAGATAAACGGCCACCAGGACTAAGCGGCTGGAACTAAGTCCTTAAAAAAAATGGGAGGTGAACTAAGCCTCTAAAATTTTGTTTAGACGCCATCCGCAATAATTTTTGGTGGCTTAGTTGTATTTTAGTTCAGATTTTGGCGGTCTAATTAATTTTAATGTCATTTTCCACTAACTAAAGGGTATATTTTCCATCTGTTGTCAATACGGGTCTGCGCAGGGGGTTTGGAAACTTTGTTTCTAATCTAAAAAAAGAATGCGAGATGCTTTTAGGACCTTTTGGTTTTGTACAGATATAAATTAACAATTTTCATAATATCGAGGGTCCACTTCACTTGCGAATTAATTCTCACAATTGCGTGATAAATTATCAATAAACTAGCCAGTGATTTGTGCAATAAAATCAAACATTTCTTCTTTTTGTTTTTTGTTTTTTTTCTGTTTTTTGTCAAACAGCTCTTTTAAAAGAATTCTGCAAAACGTGACTTATTTCGAACAATAACTGTTGAATTGCGATAATAAAAACTGTCGAACAAAATACCTTTTCATGGCAGTGACAAAAGTTGCTCAACTTTTTGCCTAAATGCAAACGAACGACTTCTAAAACAAAGAGAAATTATGAAATGAATTCATAAGAATAAGGAAATTCAGACATTTTCGTTCATTGCCCAACAAACTGGGCAAAAGAGTCGAAAAACAAAGAAAAAAAACTTGTTCACTGAACACAAAAAATGTGCATCTCAGAAAGATAAAAAACTATTTGCTGAAATAACAAGAGTGGAAAAAATTTATAGAAAATGAAAAATGCTAACATTTTTCCAAACGATAGAGATGTGAAGAAAATTGTTAGAAAACAACCAATTTGTTGACATTGTTAAACAATTTTACGACAATTTGCACTAAAAACAAAAACAAAGAAAAAAAACGTACAAGAAATACAATCAAATTGCATTTATTGAAACCAGGAGAATAGAGAAAAAGAAATTGCTATTTTATTTACTGATAGTAAATCGTAGCAGCACTTCATCCTATGGAGAGCATATTCCGAAGAATTCTGGCTTTTGTGATTGAAAGTTTATGAGACTGTGTGTGTGTGTGTGTGTGTTATTTTAAATATTTATCAGCTCTTGATTCAATACTTTTTCTCTAAGTTACCTCATTTCCTTGCGAGGTGGAAAACATGTCATACATTTCTTTCAATTTGCTAGTGTTTCTTTTCATCCTCCTTCCTTTAAGTTTAGAAAATTTTAGTTTTTCGTCCTATACCGGGTGCGCAGAATTTTTGCTTGCCATGGCCACTGGGCCACTTTAATTTGCAAAAGTGCTATTTTTTTCGGCTCTTCGTTTATTTTCCGATAAACAAAAAAGTTGTGATCATAAATTAAGTTTCTGGAATATCAACCGGCCAGGCGGTTCGCATTTAATCGGACTTTATTTGTCTATAACTCTTAAACCAAAAGAGTTGCGTGATTAATCTGCTTATAAGATTAATCTTCATAAGTTGTCATAAAAAGAGGAATACTTTCCTCACAAAATTTTAAACTCCCTTGAGATCGCTAGTAGCGTTTTTTGTTTTTTTTTCTTGCACCGACATTCTGGGGAGACCCCTACACATGCGTTTCATTGTGCTAGAACCAGAAAATTAGGTTGTGGGGAGGAGGATAGAGGGAGTAGTGTTTATTGACATTTGATTTAAATTTTCCCACGTAAAAAGTCTATTCCACATACGTGCTGTTTTCATCTGTCAAAGTAAAAATTTGCGTCAATCCCGAATTGTCAATCGCTGTAACTTGATTTTGAAGACATATAGACATGTATTGTTTCACCATATATTTCAAATACACATATATAACTAGCTTTTATCCGTTTGTTCGCTCCCGTTATTGCCTCCATCGGTTATACAGTTTCGGAGAGGCATATCTTACCCTTCCATCGCCTTCTGGTCATATTTGAAAATATATACTCGTATGTAGCTAATGTGTCCTTCTAGAGGCAGAAACATAAATACATTTAAATTTCATTAAAATCTCTTAGATGGTCTCGGAGGCTAATATGCCTTTTAAACTCAAATACATTAAATTTTTAAAGTCCTACTTTTAAAAATGTATATAGCCTATGTGAATTCTTAGATACAGGTCTTTCTAACTTTCATTAAAATCGGTTTGATTTTTTCGGAGAGGCAGAAATTTCCTTCCTGTCGCCCTCCTGGTCCTACTTTTATAAGCTTATATGGCCTATGTAAATTTTCAGATGCAGATTCATCTATGTTCTAAATGTAAATACAATCGCTTTGAATATATACAACATCATTATAGACTTTGTATGCGAGGAATCACACCCACTTGTCCAATTCCGCCTACTTTTTGACTGAAGAATATTACTGCCCGCTAAGTTCCACAGACCATATATAGAAACTTTAACTTTATCCGTTCTCAAGATATAATGAAATCAATATTTAGTTTGTATGCGAGGTACCACACCCACCTGTTCAATTCCGCCCACTTTTTGACTACAGATTTTTGCTGACTATCAAGTCGCCCAGACCAAATGTATAAATTTAAACCGTTCTCAATTTACTTTGTATGGGCGTGGCAACGCCCTAATTAGTGGAATTTTCCTGGGTATAGACCGGAGACCGAAATCGGTCCAGGAGTTTCTGAGTTATTAGCGTTCATACGAACGTCACTTTCTTTTATACAGGGTGGGCCTAAAGTCACTCATGCGCAATAAAATTTGAATAACTTTTTTTATTTTTTATTATTTTTTTTAGATTTTAGTCATCGAACATGAAAAATTTAAACGCAGGCGTGACTTTTGGGCCACCCTGTATATATAGATATTGGTATAGTATTCCATCCCAAGACCAAAAAGCCCCTCCGAGGTACAATAATAGTATTCAATACCATGAATACCTATAATATGGAACTCATGTCCTTCGGGTTATTATTCATTTCCATATAAATAAATCGATTTAAAAGCCAGAAGAACTTTAATTTTCCGCTACAGCCAGAAAGTTTTGGTTTCAAACCCCATTCCAGTTATAACAAATTGTCCTGATATGCGTTAGTACATAATATGCTTAATACACACTACAGCCTCCCCATCCGATTGTATTTGGGCATTGAAAAGGTCGCCGAACTACAATAATGTTAAAGGAAAAAAAAGCATACAATAATTACGTTATTGACTGACTATATTGAATAAAACAATTTTTTTTATATTTGGCCGGCAAAGATTTTCTAAGATTACTTTCAATTCTATAATTTTCCTCACTACTGTATTTTTTGTTTTTTTTTAACATAACTTTAACTGTTGTGTATAATTGCTTGTTATACTTGGTGTAAGTTAAATCAAGTATTGTAACATTTTTACCTTTTGCTCCAGCACATATTGCATTGTCAAAAAATTTCTCCAAGACATTAGGGGGGATCGTCGAAACTTTTTTTCGTATTTAAATTTCGAATGGCACTAAAACGTTTGAATTTATTCCCTGAGTCAAAGGAAAAACAATTTTAAAAATATTGGTGCCCATTTTTAATCCTCATCAGTAGATTTTTCTTAATTTCTGATTATAAACTTAAGTTCCTGATGTCAAAAATTCAACCAACTAATTGAGAATAATTTTGTTGCATACAGAAAACTAAATCATAAATTCAAAGAAAAAATATAGCAATCCATAAACTTAATTTTTACACATACAGTTTCCCAATAAGTCTACATACAGCGCCAATATTTAAGTTTTCTTTTTATTAATTTCACTAATTATTTAAGCTGTAGGTCCTTTTTATATATGTAATATTTATTTTTTAATCGATATTTCACTACTCCTTTGTGTAGCTTCTTCAGGAAAATTGGTTTTTGGTTAAAATGAAAAAATATTTTTCTTTTAAATTTCTTTTTATTTAAAAATAATTATTTAAATTTAACATAAACAAATATTTTTATTTTCCGAATAAAACATAAAAACAACAAAATTTCATTTATTTTTTGGCTCAAAATAAAGTAATTAAATTAAAACGTAATTCAATCTTAAAACATATCACAAAAAAGTGTACATACGTCTTTGATTTGCTAGATTTTAATAAAAATAACTTTAAACTAATGTCGGGCCAGCTTTAGGCTTAGAATATCGTGGTCTAGGTCGACGTGGTGCCTGTGTTGTACTTGAAAAATCTGCAAAAAGATCCATAAATCTCCACATTTGGCAGCACTGCTTATACTCATAAATCAAAGTTATTGTGAGTATTAGTACGTTAGAGAAGTTGAACGATTAAAATACTGAGAAATTTTGTCGGGCCACCTTTAGCGGGTAGCAATGCTTGTATGCGTCTAGGAATTGATGAAACCAATTTTTCTGTTACATCTGATCCAATTTTTTGCCACTCGTCTGTTAGTGCTTTTTTTAGGTCATCTTTGTTGGATATTTTATTTTTTCGCACGCGTCTGTCACATAAATTTTCAATTGGATTCATATTCGGGGATTGAGGAGGAGAATGTAACTGTAGAATGTAACGATAGAATGTCTGTTTATGATCGTTATCCTGCTGGAAGATCCATTTGCCAGATAGACCCATGTTGCTGCCGGACGTCTTCAAATTTGTCTTCACAAGATTCAAATAAACGTAACGGTCCATTGTAGTGTCAATAAATACCAAATTTCCTACACCAGCAATGGACATACACCCCCAAACCATTACAGATCCTCGTTTTTATTTTATTACTTTATTTTAAGCCAAAAAAATAAATGAATATTTGTTGTTTTTAACTATGTTTTATTTGGAAAATAAAATTATTTGTTCAACTTAAATTTAAATAATTCTTTTTATAAAAAAAAAAAAAACTTAAATATTGGCGCTGTATGCAGACTTTATTGGGCAATTGTAAATACGAGCATATTTAAAATTTTTTTTAATACTTTTCCCCTCGTCAGATGTTTGGTCGGAACCTATCATTTTAAATTACAGCATTACGTTGTAAACTTACACTGAGTATATTTTTGTGGATAGTAAGTTTCCAAGAGAATTTTGTAACGACACAAGATGTAAAAAAGCTTGTACACTGAGACAAAAATTAGGAATGCCACGAATTATTAAGTGAAAAAATATATATTATTTTTTTATTTAAAATTATATTAATGCAGTTTAAAGTAGAAAAAAAAATATTTTTTTTTATTAAAAACAATTTTGTAAGAAGAGCAAAAAATTAGGCCTTTTTCGCTTAATTGCATATAAGTTTCTTATTTTTTTTTTTTGCAAATCTCCTCCATTTTAAGTTTCTTTTATTCAGCATAAAATTTATTTTCTCGTGTCGACTTAATTATCACAAAAAAAAAATTCAAAATTAATTAAGCAGAATTAAAAATATAAAAAATTCATAAAATTACAAAAAAAAAAAAACGTTTTTTTTTATTAAAAACAATTTTGTAAGAATAACAAAATCGGCTTATTTTGCTTAATTGCATATAAGTTTTTTATTTTTTTTTTGCAAATCGCCTCCATTTTAAGTTTCTTTTATTCAGCATAAAATTGATTTTCTCGTGTCGACTTAATTATCACAAAAAATTTTCCATATTAATTAAGCATAATTAAAAACAAAAAAAATTCATAAAATTACTCCAAATTCCAGCCCTGTTAGAAGCTTAAAAGATATGTCGAAAAAATTCAGAAAATAGTTTTTTTATATTCAACAACATTCTGAAGATTTTCAAAATTTATTTGCTTTATTTTTTTTCTTCATAGACCGATGATCAACCCTACTGGGCATACATACATACCAGCACGAGTACGAATAAATATTATTTCATTCTTTCGTTTTGCATTGTCATTATTTTATTGTTACAGTGAGCAGAAATAAAATAAAAATAAAAAATATAAAATCATGTGACATATCCGTTTCCCTTTCCTGTGTAGGTTTTTACTTACCACAGTGTCTTTAGTGTTTTTGTTTATAGTTTCAACAAAATGTTTCACAACTTCTTGGAATAACAGAAGAAAAAAAAAAAGAAAAAAAACGGAATGTTCGAATAATTTGAAAATAAAAGCAGAGAAAATTCTAGTCCATAACAAATGAAAATTGTTTTTCTAATCTTCTCCTAGACATAACAAACTAACAACAGGAACATGAACAAATCATTTCTTTCAATTTGCTTCTGGTTTTTTTTTTAATATATATTTTTTTTTCTTGTATTGTTGCATCAATCACGGCAATTCATTGCCCAAGAATTGCACGTCACAGTGATTATAACAAATCAGGATGATGGAAAATCACAAAAGGGATCAAAGGGCGAAAACAAAGACAGTGTATGTATGAATGTATGTATGCATGTATGTGTGTGTGTAATATTTGAAAGATGTCAGAGAAATAAAAATGTCATACATTGTTTGGCATAGAAGAATGTTTATTTAATTTCCACATACACTCTTTGTTAATCAAATCACAATTCAAATGGCATTAGATTGTTTTTTCTATTTCGTTAAGATTTTTAATTGAGTATTACATGGGTCTTCTATTGTAACTGGCTTGTTGCTGCTACTCTTTTCAAACTCACATCATGTAATTGCCAAAAACGAAAAAAACGAAGATGAATGGATTGCCTTCATTTTATATGATAAATTTTATTTTCTCTTTCGAAAATAAATATAGTATATTTAGTGTTGTCTAACGAAAAATATTTGTTAGTAGTCATTAGCATTGTCTGGGTATTAAAATGGAAATTTAATTAAAATGGATTTGAAAATCATAACACAATATCCGGTTGTAAAGAGAAAAATTAAAAGTTTCTGATGGCAATGCAACACAAAGAAATATGGAAATATAAAGAGGTGCATTGATATTTATCGTATAGAAATAATTAACTTTGTCCCATGGAGAGTCTAACAAATCGGTTATGGAAAATCTTTTGTAGCTTTAAATCACAGGCGTCAACTTGGGGCGGGTCAAAATCTTTAAAAATAGAATGTTAAACTAGTGTTTAGATATAGAAATTAGTGATGTTAGGTTAGGTTAGGTTAGGAGAACGTCCAATTTAGACCAGAGCTTAGGCCCATTACGATACCACAAGAAACATACAGAGTCTAGGTTGTAAGCGAACCGACGCCGCCACATTGATATAAGTAATGCTCGTTTACTAGGATATGGAGAAAACCGATAACAAATATTATATTAATATTTGCTAATACGTATAACTGCGCCAATATTCGCCGAAATGAATGTGAATATTCTATATGAAATTTAGCGCCAATCGACATTTGAAATTTAATTGAAAAAAAATAATAATATTCTGATGACTGAATTTGACATTATCAACTTCGCACCTGAATGCCACTGCTGACCATTTCTCAGATTATTTTCCAAGCTATTCTATTCATTTACTAACTAAAAAAAAACTATAACTGAAAATTTAGTGGAAAAACAGGTGACAAATTACGTCGACCCACTGTCATGGCATACGAGCTTTTTTATCTATAGCCAGCGAATTTTTAATGACAGGTCGAATTCAATACTCAAAAGACCCAACGTTGCATGCTTACACACGGTACGCATGATCAATCATGCTGATTCATGTGTAACTACAGGTGGTGTTAATATTGAGGACTCAGCGGCTCTTGATGTTCTTGGCATGAAATTACAATGTGATGTTCTATGGACTGGATATATTTTCCAATTCTCAAAATAGGCATTGAAATGCCTCGGCTTTTTAAGAATGTGTAAGTTATACTTCACTCCATTTAATCGACTTACTCTCTGTACTACAACCATCTCACCACAAAGAGAGTACAACTCTCTCCGGGACGGTCCTTAAAAGTCTAGTGTGATGTTATTCGACCGGAGAGGCAGTAGAAACTCATTAGGGACGTTAAGGTAGCGTACTCAATTGACTCACCTGAGTATCATCGTATTTTGCGGTGTGTATCATTACCAAAGTGGGGCCTGAGTTCGGTACATATAACAATATGGCTGTAACAATAAGGGAACTGTATTTTTGTAGGTTTTTTTGACACCTTCACGGAGAATTTTTCATAAATTTTCAACTTCAAAGTTTTGTTCTCGAACTCTGATTTTAATTTGCGAACGTTCAAAGCGCACTTTCTAATTTCTGACCAGTAGTAAATCCTGACAGTCTACTGTACTATATAAATTCATGAGACCTTTTCATTGATTTTACGATTATTTTATATTGTAAAGTCATGATTTTATACATTTGTAACACCACAATACACAGCGACATCAAAGAAATTTAATTGTTCAAATGAGTATAATTCATTAACTATGCGAAATAAATGAGAATTATAAAATCTATATTAAGAATTAGATTAAAATGTCTACCGCAATAATTCGTATTAACGACTTTGGGAAGTAAATGAATGCTATCTGACTACGTAATAATGCTGTACGTATCGGCAAAGTTCCAAGTTACATGTTTCATTATGGCTGCTGGTTGGCATATGCCAACAAAGAAAGGCTTCCAATATTTAGTTAGCATTTAATATGCTGAACTAAGCCCAGATCACAGTCTCGGTGAAATTATTAAAAACCAAATGATAAATAAAGCAGACATTTAATTTCCATTTCAAAATTATTGTTTATGTTTCACTTTCGCTCTTTGTCAACGTGTCACGGCTTTCCTTTCAAATCCCTTAAACAATAAAGCAAAGGATTAATCACAATGTGCCTTTACAGACTCCCACAAACCACACATATTGATTTTTGATCCATTGAAATTCAAATTTCTTATTTAAAACCATTGAAATCCAACACAATATATTTTGTCTACCTGTACAAATAGCTGAGTTTTCCCTTTTTTTTTGTTTTGTTTTTTTTTGGCCAACTAAAAACATCTTTTCTCTAGAAAAGTAACCGACAAAATTAAGCAGACAAGATAAACAAATTTTACAGCTGCTAAGAAAATAAACCAAAAAAAAAAAAAGGTAATAATTTGAAGCCGAAAAATCGAAGGTTTAACCAAAAACCAAAATCCTATAAAAAAAAAAGAACACAAAATAAGGAAAGAGAAAATAAGTCGATGATGATGAAGATGAATACACACAGATAATGACTGGTGAACCGCAGTTTAGGCATTTTAACTTAAAACAAATACCAAACTAAGAAAATTACAATAACAACAGCAACTGTAAACCTTTGGAAACGTCAAAATTGCACCTTGCAACACAAATGATTTCAAATGCTAATCGAAGTCAGCATGCATGGTGAAGGAAACAATAAACAAAGAACACTTATTGCTTTTGCTTTGGTATGTATGTGTGTGTGTGTGTGTAAAACTCAATAAGGAAGGCCATTGTAAATAAGTGCATGTATGGTCAGAAGGTTTTACCTGCTTCGTTTGTTTAACAAGTGAAACGTAGACCAGTGAACAAAAAAAGGATGCAGGTGAAACAGATTTTATTTCTTAAAAAAATGAAAGATATTTTAATTTGATTTACTTTGGAATGCAAGAACAACCAGATCTGTAAGTTTTATTTGAAAAAAGACCCTGCCAACTTTGATAAAAATTTCTTAAAAAAAATTTCAATTAAATAAAATCCATTTGCTTTTTATAAATTTCTGACTTCCCGTTATAAGAAGTTACTGATTTTACTGAACGAACTGCGTCGCATTCGGAAGATAGGCTGCCTTCCTAAAGCCTTTACGACACTTGCCTTGTTAAAATTTTGTGGAAGAGCGCAAATACAGGGTGGGCCAAAAGTCACGCCTGTTTGTAAAAATTTTATAATTTTTTTCTTTATTATTATTTTTATTTTTTTAAATATAATATTAACTTTGTACGATCTAAATTTTAATTATGAAAGTTAATATCAGAGAACGTGCTGGCCAATTGAATTCTGAATTTTTGAGATAAACGGTCTTCAAAAATTTTAATTAAAGACTAATTGTAGCATGAGGCATGTGCGCTGTTGCCTTATCATGTCACTCCACACCATACCGTACACTTGAGCGAGTGCAATTGGAGCTGGTGAACAACTCTGGCGTTTGCAGTACAGCAAAATCGCTTATTTTGTTTATTTACATATTTATTAAGATGAAAATGAGCTTCATCGCGATAATTTCGATATGTTCGTTTCGTCTGTGAAATTGAATGCCCATTGGAAAAGTAAAATTCTACCACTTTTGTTCGTTGCTCGATCGTTAAATTTTGCATGGTGGTTTAACACGGTTCGATGAATAAAATCTAAAAGAAATAAAAGAAAAACAATAAAAATAATAAACAAAAAAGTTATTGAATTTTTATGCGCAGGCGTGACTTTTGCCCCACCCTGTATATTGTAATAGGAAAATTAATCACGTGAAAAGAATGCAATCATATTCATTTAAATGCAAAAACGTCAAATCGTTTAAATGAGGACCCGTCAAAAAAAATGTAAAAAGTTTCAATTCAAAATTGACATTTCGATTCACAATAGACCCTATGGGTCTCCGGGGAAGGTGTTTCGGGACACCAACATTCATTACCTTACCTCATCTTAGACGAGGTCAGGTTAGGTATCACGGGCGATAAGATATTCTGTGGCTGACCAATTTAAGTCCAATGCCTGGTTACTGCTTTATTTGATAACCCATTTAACAGCTGATAGTTGCTTTTTGTTTAGCTGGGTTTGAGATTTAATTTTTGTTAGACTTCCACTAGAGCAATGCTTGGAAATTGTTGAAATTTTTTATCAAAATAATGGTTGTGTTCGTCATACTTGATATTGAATTTCCTTTCAAAATTTCTTGTTCTTCGATGAAAACCATTTGTGGTTGGTTGAATGCGTACCTAAATAAGCAGAATTGTGGCATTTGTAGTCAGGATAATTCACAAAGTCACAAAGAAACACCATTACATTTGGTGTAAGGTTTATGGGCTGATGGAGTCATTGGTTCATATGTCAGATGATGATCAGAATGTTAGCGACAATGGTGAACGGTATTGGGACATGATAGAAAATTCATTTTACCTGCTGGTGCCAGTATCAGTATATATTTAGCGATTATATGTAAATAACTTTCCAAGCGTATTGCACAAAATTACGAAACGAATTAACTGCTGTGTGCTGAAAATTCTTTTTTATTTTAATTGTATGGACAAGTTCACTAATTGCAAACCACACTGAATTTGTACTGAGGCCGGTTGTTATCGAGTTTCAACCCGTAGCCACAGTTTCATGTCGAGCTTTTTAAATAAATAAATAAATCAAACTACATAATCACAAAATAACTACACGTGCCTTATTTTCACAAATTACCCGTCTACCGTTTATTATACTAATTATAGAATTCTTTCAATAGAAAAGTTATTTGAGGGCATGTTCGAGGGAGTACAAACCACAAATCCTAAAAAGAAATTCCTTTGAAAAATTAATGCCATTCATTACAACCAAATAACTGTGGAAATAGTTCAACCTGTAATTACAGGCCAATCCAATGAAATTGTTTATAATTTTAAAGAATCAAATATTTTTAAAACAAATCGTAAACAAATTAAATATGAATATTTGAGTAAATAAAAAACAATTGAATGTTGCGTGACTTGTGTCATTCACGAAATATTTTTAAATGATATTGATATAAAATTTATTTATTATTTTCTTATACATATATT
This sequence comes from Dexiosoma caninum, assembly GCA_963924685.1. Classification (NCBI taxonomy): domain Eukaryota; kingdom Metazoa; phylum Arthropoda; class Insecta; order Diptera; family Tachinidae; genus Dexiosoma; species Dexiosoma caninum. The sequence goes on along the minus strand of OZ004729.1, from coordinate 77,727,380 downwards.
ATCTTATAACTCTGGGTTATTGTTGGCAAACATATAATTATTGTGACTTTGAACAGTATTCAAAAATAATAATTTGATAATTTCGAGAGACGCATAAGAAAATGATAAAAAAAAGGAGTGAACAAAAACCACGACTGACTGCAAAATGACCCAGAAACATTAAAAAAAAGTTAAAACAATTTTGTAAATGTTGCTTATAAATTGTTATTCCTTGTTGAACAATTTTTATTTCATAAATTCTTAATTTCATAAGTTCGAATCCAATAATTTAAAGTGATCAAAGAAAAGAACAAAATTGCATTTCATGCGTGTGAGAATAATAACACTGGGTAAAACACGGAAAAAAAAATAACAAGCTTCTGCAGACTGATTCTAGTAAAGCGGACTAAAAACAGTTATACGTGGAGCGGCATATATCTGGAACTCATTTTACGGCCGCTTCAAAATGTCATCGTTGTAGAGTAAAGCGACATGGAAAATTTTTGTGATACTTTCTCTTTTTGATATACGATGTGTTTAGGAGATTTATTCAGAACATTATCAAAAAACATTTTGTTGATATATATTTATTGCAAATGGGGCCAAATGTCAATTCGGTTTTGACACTAGTGAAGTAAACAAATGCAGAATATAAATCGACAAGCCATGAATCAGTTTATTCCTTAAGAACGCGGAATAATTATTTCCATTTTTTCGCTCAACAACTCATCGGTTGTGTTGGCACAGTGTTAATTTCCGTCACAGATTTCCTGGCCGGCCGACAACAACTGGAGAAACATTGCGGCGTTTGGCCAGTCGCGTTGAAGAAACTGGGAACAAACGAGATGTTCCCCAGCATGCCCGGCCCCCGAGCAGCCTTTCGGCTGAGAATATGAGAATATACCTCCAGATGTCGAAGAGGAGCCCGGAACATTGACCAGATGATGTGCAATGCAATTGGCCTTTAGCCCGGCGGTCCCTACGCAGAATTTTAAAGAATTGAAGATTTGAAGACGTTCCCTTACAAAGTGCAAAAAAAACTTACAGCGAAAGAACATCGTGAGATTACTTTTGCCCCACCTTGTACCTAAAGAATGGATTTTTTACCCTTTTTTTGAAAAATGATAAAAATCTTCCTCATCGTTAGAGAGAGTCTAGGGCAGACACGGGCTTTTGGCAAGAGTATCGAAATAACCGTGTACCGTGATAGTGGTGACGAAGTCTCACTGTAGTTCCCTTGAGAAACTCTGGTGTCATGTCACATATAAATGAGAGACATGCAATGCTCTGATCCATTCCTAAAATAGCCTTGTCAAGCTGTTTCCACAAGGCTGAGAGTGAGAGCTACCAAAATGTATCAATTATTGCGAAGTTACTTGCGACAAGTCGCTAATGACTGTAACCTCTTCTCCCTTCGTATCTAATGATCACGTTTGAGGGACATTGAGGGACTTTATTATTCATCATATATAGCGTGAACGTATTTCTTGCTGCGGCCACCCGCATTACACTAAAACCAATAAAAGCTTATTTCTTCGTCTAGGGGATGTACCTGACGACATCTACCATTTAAGAATTACAATTTAATGATTGCGTGGTAGTAATTACTTTGAGGAAACTGTACTACACCGCAACTAGTTGGCAAGAGATTGTGCAGAGAAGAGACAGACAGTGAATTGATAGAGGGATAGAAAGTTTAGCTCTTGCATAACTGTCCCATTTTTTTTATTATTTTGCTTTACCAATTTCTTTTTTTTTCTATCTTAAACCAGCACTATAGGAATGATCTCTACCCTGTGCTGGAACTAGGAAATTAGGTTATGGGAAGGAGGATAGAGGGAGTAGTGTTTATGGACATTTGATTTGCATCATCCCACGTCAAAACGGGGGTGATAGGAGAGACCTCTGCAGGGAGTCTGTTTCACATACGCGCTGTTCGGCCGATAAATGTTTTATTGCTCACCTACTGACAAAGGACGGCACTAAAATTTAACGCTCTAACTACACAGCCAACAGCACACCCAAATAAAAAATAAAAAATTCTGAGCGGAGTAAATATATTTTTTTGGCTTTTTCTTGCTATTTGGATTAGTGTTCCTTTTCTAGAAAATAATCAGCGAAATTTTTATGTTTCTGCCAAATTTCTCATTATGATGACTTGTTCAATTTCTTCAGTTTACGTGTTTAGAACTCGGCCATTTCTTTGTGAGAAACTTATTATTTACTGACAACCACACATTTAATTACTTTATGTATTGACCATAATTATATTGTTCGATTTTTGTGTAAATTTGTTGCAATAATTGCTGGCAATCAAGTAACAACTGCGCTGCATTTTATGGCAAATAATATGAGCAAAACTCGCATAGCCGCACTTGAGGTAAAATTTAAAATGTGTAATTAAAATCTAATCATATCTTGGCAAACGAATTTAATATCAACACATGCAAATACAGTTCAGGCGAGGACATAACTACATTGGTTAAGAAATTCTGACGTACTCGTACATATACATATACAGGGTCTTCCAACAGGGACCGCCAAATTTTGGCATTTGCTAACGGTCATCTTGGTGAGGCTACATTTGTCCAATTATTTGTCATTTATGCAGTTCGTTTTGCAAATAACCATAAACGGAGAAAGTAATAATAAAATTGGTTTATTAAAATGGCTGGTGTGTGTTCAACGTACCGTGCGCTTTGCCCTTAATCGTCCCACCGAAAGACTATTCGCAATATTGTGCTTAAATTTGAGCCCACTGGTTTAATAGATGATCCACCAACACCCGTATGTCGACGAAACGCAACATCTGACGAAAATATCGCCGTTGTCCGTGATAGTATGCAAGAGAATCTCAGGCAGGCAGTTTTGCAGACCACAACTTGGCAAATTTTGCGTGGTGACTTGAGCCTGCACCCGTACAAAATTCAACTGACACCGAAACTAAAGCTAAACGATCATAGAGAACGATGTGTTTTCACTAAATGGGACCCGGAGCAGTTAGCGACTGACCCTAATTTTCATCGAAAAATCGTATTCAGCGATGAGGCGCTTTTCTGAATGAATGGATATTTCGACAAACAAAATTGTCGAAGTTGTTACGATGTCAACGGATATGAGATCGAAGAGCGTCCAATGCATCACTGTTTGTTGTGGATTTTAGGCTGTCAGCGGTCTACATGGGTGGCTAGGCCATCACTATTAACGGCTAGCGTTATAAGTCAATGATCAGCGACTTCTTTTGGCCTGAATTGGATGATCTCGATACCAACGTTATGTGGTTACAACAGAACGGACCTACGTGCTACATTGGAAATTCTCGCACGAGCGATTTGAGGGAACGTTCATCTCAAGTGGAGGTGATGTGAACTGGCCTTTGATATCGTGCGATTTAACCTCGTTGGACTTTGTCTTCTGGGATTTCCTTAAGTCGCAGGTTCATGCGAATAGGCCACAAACTACAGCGTTGCTCGAAGATGACATCACCCATGCCATCGGTCAGGTTCAGCCTGATTTATGCACCATGTCATGTAAAATTAGACATTTGCGATGCGCTCCACCCAAAGAAGCCTTGGCGGGTATTTGAACGATGGTATATTCCACACACAATGCCATCAATAGGTCTTTCTCAGTTTTACTTAAATTTAAAGATAGGAAGCGCTTAATGAAAGACCCATTGCATACATGAGCATAACTACATGCCTTCTAATACACCTGCTTGGGCAAGTTACTGCGGCGGCAAACTCTCACACACCCACACCACACACATTTCTACACATTACTTGATTAATAGTTGCAAACAAATCCCTTTACACACTTGAAAATACCTGTAGGAAATAATACAATTTTACTTTAAGTTATTGACAGGCAGTTTAAATTTAATTCCTCTCGAAATCACCGTAATTTACTTTTCAATTCATTGTAAATCGAACAGGTAAATTTTCATATGAACGAAAGTCGAAATGGGAGAAAATAACCACAACTACCATTTAAGAATTAAAATTTAATGATTGCTTTGTAGTAAATACTTTGAGAATAGTGCAGTCTAGAAATTTAATTAATACATTGAAAGGATAGCGCATCCTTAATTGGTATTTGAGCGAAGCAACAAAAAAGGGCAAAGGCATAGAAGAAACTGTTGGTTAGAGCGTAAAATTAGTTCGCAAAATTCTTACAATGTATGTTAAAGCTTGTAAATTCGCTGGTGTTAAATTATATTCCTTTGAAATACAGTTGGGAAAAAAAGTCTACAAACATGCAAAAGATTTCAGAAATTAGTAGTCGAACAGTCAATTATTATGCTGATGTTATTGTTATTCTCCTTCTATCCATTCTTCCCATTATTCTCATTCCCACTCCAGCATCACTTCAAAATTTAATACGTATCCTTGACATCAGAGGCGCTACAACACTGCTGTTAAAAAATATAACGTGCAAAAGCAGAGTTGTAAGATAGTGAAGCTTCAACTCTTGTCATTTCTCCTACTATGCATGTGCAAGGGTCATCTCCTGAGTGCTGCTCTAAGATTAAAAAAAACATTCATAAACCAAAAGCACAATTCTAGTTCTCACTATGATCTTTGATTTTTATTTATCCTTATGAAGATCGGTATGTTTACTTACTTGAAATTCTGAAGTCCTTAGTGCGGTATAATTTAAGTGCTTGAAATTACTATCGGTATTATCCGCACTTCTTTCACCTTCCATTGTCTTTTTACAGGTTGTATGTGGTGTACATATTTTCTCTGCTTATTTCTCCTCTATACTGTGGGTAAACGGGACGGCTACTTTAATTATTTATACTTTGTTTTTCCCGCTTTGGACGCAATTTGTCCATTGGTATTGTCCTATAGATACCACTATAGCCGCGATATTTCACTTTCTAAGACGTTGGAAGGTGAATCAAAATGAACCGGTGGCCTTTTACGCTCAAAATTAAATCTTCATGCAATTTCCTTCTGAACAGTATTCGCTACAGCGTCATGTCTGTGTTTTTATTCCAGAAAAATGCTTACGATATGTATAGTGTCCACCGTCACACATCCGTATCTAAAAGTATCCACAATGTCATCTGGGTCACCAAAAAGGCAAGACTATCCTTAGATAGTTCCTTGTTGGTATAACTTGACCTTGAAAGCCAATCACATTGTTATTATTATTATTCGGGCCAGAAAGCACCGTGACCAAAGATGATCTATTGTGCAAAGCCCATGACATTAACGCCCCATCCTAATGCTCTTAAATAATCCAAGCATTATTTGGGGTTTAGTGTTCCGCAACAACCATGTCACCAAAGTGCTGACGCATCTGTCTGCCGAGTGTGCGCCAATCGCTGGGAGGCTGCTCTGAGCTTGCAATGCCACCCTCACAAAATCGACAGCCATTGCTGTCAGAAGGACCAGTTTTGTAAAAGTGTTACTTATGGCCGCAAGGCTAACGTCCGCTCCAGTTAAAGAAATCGTTTTATCTGATATTTCCCTGTTGGGGAGCCGGGACCATTTGTTCTCCGCTGACCGTCATAATTCTATCATTGAGCAGCATATTCCCTTACCTCACAGTTCCTGAGAACTTCATTTCTGTGGCATTTTTTTTAAAAGTTTACAGAATGCCTCGGGCTGAATTTTCCGTTAAATTCACTCCTCTTTTCGCCTCATGGTCAGAAACGCATCGCATTGTAACATGTTGAGTTAGTGTAGGCACTCGCATATCATTTGCGAAGTGATTCTGGTCGATTGAAGCGCTTTAAGAGCCGCCTGACCATACAATAGCATATAGATGTGGGCTTCCCTCATTCTCCTATCGACACATCCCCCTACACATGCTCCAATGGCATGAATCTCTGCCTGGAAAAAGGTTTGATACACTAGCATTGGGATATATTTTTTTAAACTGGGTTCACTGACCTTAGCCAGTGTTCTACCAACCTGCAACTTGGTCCCGTTTGTTTACCGCGCCTGAGGACCCAAAATTTAAAGAGCTAGTCCATTCATCGTTAAACCGGAGCCGACCGCCATTTAATCGTTATGCAAAATCGGACTGCATTTATAGTCCCTCAATCGTCCCCTGAAATCCTCACTCTTTAGCCACGAAATACCGTTCAATCTCAGGGCACTGAAACGAACCTGCCTCTTGATCATGATCGAAAATATACCCCCCTACAGTACCCGGACAACACCTCAAAAAATGGTTCGATGTGTGATTGTCCAGCGCAACAGCCAGATAAGTCGCCTCACCGAAAAATTGTAGCGCCGTTGCGTTTAGTATACGGCATCTGAGATTAACATCCTTCTTTCTCGGAAACGCTCTACAGTCGTCTTAGATGAGCTGATGCGAAGTTCTTTATTCACATACCAACTGCCTAGCAGATTTACGGATTGTTGCATGCGGATCGAAATTGCGACTGGGTTTTGCAGTTGTCCACATTTTGCCCATTAAAGAAAATAGCCTTTCTACCGGTATATTTGTTCATTTCTTGTGCATGCCAAACGAACTTATTTTATCTCGTACCCATTAATGTGTAAGACATAAAAAGGTCATTGGTTTAAATATAAAATCATTATTCATTTAATTGGTTTTTTTTTGAGAAAAACTAACTATAAAGAAAGCAAAAAGAAGAAAAAAAAAAAAGATAATCAAGACAGGTAATACGTACAGGTGATTTAAGTCGTAAGGCATTATTAAAAGAAAAGTAACATAAAAGGGGCAGTAGTAGTAGGATTATTATTAGAGGATTCCATTCCAGTTATTTACTTCTTCCTTTGTATATATTATTAAGAACCATAATATATTTTATGTGAAACAGCTTCAGTGACCTGAAGGCTATTAAACCGTAGTCGTCCTTTTACACTCAGGCCGTGAAAGAATTACGGTGCGAATGTGGTGCTCACACGCAAACATGTTTTCCTTTTTTTTTGCGCTCTGTTAAAGATTACAGGTTACGTTTGGCAGGATAAGAAGTCCTGCATATTTTAATAATTTTCCATTATGAATGCCTCATCATCATATTATTGCACCCATAATATTGGGTTTAGTTTTACAAAAAAAAAAAAAACTGCTGAACATTAAATTTATAATTTCATTGAGTTTTCGATATTATCAAATGCACATACATACATACATACATACATACATATACGAGTATGTTGAATTAAATATATACTATATCTTTTGTTCTTACTTTTTCGTTTTTTTTTTAGGAGTGGTTTAATATCACAAACGTTTTGTATTTGAGCCTGAGCAGGTGAATTATTGTATGAGTTGTTTTTTAGATGCTCTAGTAGGAGGTTTTATAAGTTAAATAAGAATTTCTTTAATGAGTTTCTGTTATTAATCAATTTCTTTTTGTTATTTTATTCAATATTATATTCATTTATTTCTGTTTACATTATCAGCTATTTTAAAAATAATTTCTAAAATTTGTTAGAAGTAGGAAATAATTAGAAATTTGGCGAAAGGCCTAGAAGGGCCGGTTTTAAAACACTTAATTCGAAGTAGCAAAAGTAGTAAAATTAACTGCTTTAAGCTCTTAACTGCTATACTTCTTTCAGTTTTTTTTTTAAACTGAACTAATGTTGCTGCTTGTGCTTTTGAAAAAAACAACAGACGCATTCGAAGCCGAATCGGAATGCTTGTTTTTAATAATTTTACAGCACAAATAGCAATAATAGTAATAGTTTAACCAATAATATTTGATTCACAGCTTTCTGTTTACTATTAGTTAAAACCAGCGTTTAAAAAACTGCAGTCAATGTAGCAGAAGTCGTAAGTTTTTTCTATTTTTCCGACTTCTCTTTTTGTCACTACACAAACACAATCTGTTGTTTAAGTTAATGCTTCTTAAAATACGAAGAGTCGAAGTCAAAGAAAAATAAAAAAACGAAAAGTTCAAACAGTTGTGTCTAAACACTTCGACAGTTTTAATTAATAATTGAAGAAACTATCTGCAAGAAAAATTGCTCCTGCTAAAAGCACACTTACAATTTACAGAAGGAAATCAATTTTTTTTTTGCATTTTCAACTTCAAGTTTTGACGACTTGCGAAAGCAAAGCTAAGCGATAATTGCCATCCGTAGTAACCAAAAATAAAGAAAAATTAATTTAAAAATTTTTAAACCGACGACTAACGAAGATATGCTGATCAGTTTTTCAAATGGCCTTAACTGAATTTGTTCTTCTTTTCAGCAGCATAAGCACTAGCCAAAGCAAATGAAAAGAAAGTTTTGGCACTTTTTTCATCATTGTTTAAAAGTACTGGCTAAAATGTTATTATTAGTCTCACTTCTATTTTTATTTTTGACCTTTATTAAAATTTTTTCATTATATTTATTTTTGAGCGATGGCCTTTTTTATGAAAAGTTTTTTAAAAATTATTTATTTTTCAATATTTCACTACCAAATAGGTAGCATCGGCAGGAAATAATAATTTGTATTATTTTTTATTTTATTATTATTATTATTATTATTTGTTATTTATATATTTATTTTATTTGTATTATTTATTATTTCCTGACGATGCTACCTATTTGGTAGCGAAATATTGAAAAATAAATAATTATTAAAAACTTTTCATAAAATGTTTTTATTTAAATTTATTATTCTAGATTTGTTATAATCATAATTTATTTTAGTTTTCAGTTTCTTAACATTTTTATGGTTTTAATTTTTTCTCAAATTCTTTGAAGTTATTGTCGTCCTTCTCTCTGCAAACATAAATTTTATTTTTTATCAAAACTTTAGCATTTATAAATTATTTTTTTTAAATTAAAATACCCTTATCAATTTTTAACGCTTTTCTGTAAATGATAATATTTTAAAGAATTTTTCTTAATTAAAGAAAAGAAACGATATTTTAAATCTTAAAAAAAAAGAAATTATTTAAATTGATCTTCTACACCTGCCAAGTTGTACAGAAAACCTGTTACAAAATTAATTTTTAGGTGACGACGCAACAGAACTCAGACACTTTGAAGATTTGTGGAAAAGGAGTTAGTTTCAAAAACAAAACAGTAAATAATAGTTATCTAAAGAGTAAAGTTAAGAAAAAAAAATTATTACACTTGAAGCTCGGTATAACGAATGCAGCAATGTGAGATGACTTCGTTGACTTTGGCAATGAATTAAAATTTTTATGTTTATTCTTCTTTTCAGTTGCAGAACGGTTATCTGCAACACCGTAGTCACGTTTCAAAAAAGTCATATGTTGTGTGAAATCGCTTTATATGGGGGCAAAAAATTTGTTAAAAAAAATAGGAAATGACATGTTAATATATTTAATATTGTAGTGTGCACATGTATACAGTGAAACCTCTTCCAACGAACACCTCTAATAATCGCACCAACTTTTTAGAACAGAGATTTTCATACAAAATGTATTCCCTTAAATATATGATGGTTAAAAAATTATAACTTCTTTACTGGTGAATATTTCACTTTTTCTCTACGATTTCAGGAATTAAACTTGGAAGAATATATAAAAATTCAACGATATACAATTACGCAAAGCATTATTATTATTTTTCTATTCCATGAAAATAATCGTTCTATAATTAATCTTCAATGTTTATACGGAAGATTTTATTGTATAAGTACTGCTCCAATGGGTCCATTCCTTGCTGGATAATTTAGCTGAATTTGGGACTGTCGGAAATTCAAGATGAACGAGCAGAACTCGAACTGGGAGATCGACAGAAAATATTGTCGCAGAAAATCCGGAAAGATCAACGAGTAGACGATCTGCCCAGTTGCAGCTTTCTGACCGCACTCTTCGGCGAAATTTGAAACACGATTTGCACTTCTTCCCTGTTACCGGGTGTTTGGTGTGGCATTATCGCCGAAAAAATTTACGGTCCACTTTTTTTTTTTTGAATCAATCAATGTGTAAGAGAACTTTTCAAGAATTTGTTATTTCCGGAATTGCCACCAAACGCCAACATATGCTTTCAACAAGATGGTGCTAAACCCCATACCCATACAGCCTCTGCAACGATGAAGTTATTGAGACAACAATTTCCAAATCGGATAATAGCTAAAAACGGCGATTTGAGATGGTCACCTCCATCGCCTGATTTCACTGCAACATGTTTTTTCTTGTGGGACTGTGTAATAGACTAAGTTTATGGGAATTAGCCCCAAACCTTTTTGCGGTAGAGAAAACGGTTCTCATTTAACTGACATTCATTTTCATAATTAATTAGAAAAATAACAAAATAAACTTTAATTTTATCATTAAATTTTTTTAGTTTTTTTCATTCCATTCAATATTTATTTAAAAAGCAAATTATACTATTACTTTAGCCGCATCCCTTTTTAAGTGAACGCGTACAGTTAATTTAAATAAATGTTGTCAAAATATCTACCATAACCGCACAGAAGCATTGAATCCGAGACGAATTAATTCTAAAAATATATTTAATGTTGCATTTAATTATTCCCCCTCCACACTTGCAATTTTTGTTGCAGCAATTCTTGAGTTTTGATTGATGTAACGTTTTGTATGTAAAGAAAGGCGTAAGAAATGTAAAATTAGCACAACTAGAATTTCACAATGTAGACACTTGCAATGTCAAGCGACGACTTTGTGTCATTTCAACACACCAAAAGCATGGGCAGTCATCTTTAAACATTTTTTAAATTGGTTGTAAGTAGATTTAATGAAATACAACCTTGGTATTCGTGTACTAAAATCAGTGCTACCAAGTTAAAATATTGAAAACAGCTGACAATTTAAATGGCGCCCAATGAATTAAAAAAAAATAAAGGAAAAAATGCTAAATAAAGTCACTACAATAATTTAAAACAATGGACGCATCAGCAGCAATAACAATAGAAAAGTCCAGAAGAAGTTATTGGGTAGAGCATAATGAATAATGTTTTAATAGAGTTGTGGGAGTAGAAAATAAATGAAATGTTATTGCACAAACTGTACATTAAAACCTGATTTAACTAAACTTATAGTGAGAACACAAAATCGACTGTTTGTGGTTTTAATGCTAAAATCAGGGGCCAAATCGCCGCATTCGTGATCGAATGAGCTTTCGTATCGAATACCATTTCGTGACGTATCGAATAGCCAGATCGAGCCATTCGATAGCGTTCGAATCGAAATTTGTTTTAAAATGTAAAAGATTTATGTGCGTTGTCATAAAATAAAAATATATGGTTACAATCTTTATATATGAAAAAGACATGTTTGTATGTTTGTATGTGTGCTTCTTGAAATTTTCACAGTATCCCTGGTATGTGGAATTCAAAAATTCCAACTGGGCGTTGCTACGGCCATAAAAAGTAAATATTTATTTTTGTATATCCAGCGAACGGTTGGAGTCTGAGTTTCTGAATATGGTCCAAATGACGTTGTACTTAAAACAAATCATCAGTAAAAAACTGGGAGGGATTGGAGAAGTAGGCGTGGTACCTCCTATACAAACGAAAAATTCAAAATCGTCTTTTTGATTGATTATGACATATTTTGGTTAATTTGTCTTAATGAAAATTTTTGATGTTAGATTTTTTTTTTTTTATTTATGTATGTACTTACATGTTTAATAAAAAAAATATGACTGAATAATAAAATAAAAGTTTTCTTTCTTAAAAAGCAAACAAAAAACTAGTTTACGACAGCTTTTAGTCTATCGAATGACATTTCGAGAGAATTTACTCGTTCGACTGCTCGTTATCGTGGCATTCGATCTGAAATTTCGATACGTCTTATTCGATAACGAATATGACGATCTCAAAAAGTAAAATTTCGATCAAATTCATTCGATCACGAATGCGACGATTTGGGCCCTGGTTTTAATTTTTTTTTGTGACAACAGTACCAGTTAAAGCAGCCATTTATCACGATTTATAGTAATTTTGAAGATTACTTTGTGTATTAAAATAAACTTAGGCTATTGTAACGTCTTTGGTCTTCTATTTTCTGTACCATGCGTTAGTCAGAGCTCATTCGTTATATATCGGCTGTTCATTAAAGTGCCTGTTTGTTATGCCAGGCTTCGACTGTATTATAAATTACGTATTCAAATTCTTCTATAACACAATCTATACTTTATCATTGTAACTGATTTATGAGCAATTAATAAAACTAAAGCAAGTCTACCATTTGCAACATACAAAGAGATCAAATTCAAATGGTAGAGAAGTCTTCCGATAACAAAAAAAAAAAAAAAATTCAATACCATTAATTGTGGTGCATCGAATTTGCTTTATAAAGAATGCCTGGCGCTCGTTATTAAAATGCTAATAAAAATCATTATTCTTAATGATATATAACAGAATGATAACGCCAGCGATTGGATTGGATTAGTAGGGTGCAAAACAGCTGTATATTAAAAGCGATCAAAAACTGTTTACAAAAGAAAAGCTAATAAAGTTAAAGACAACTTCGAACACTTACTGTGACATTAATGACAAATACTGTGTGTCTGCCCCAAGAACCGTGAGACAGGAGTGAAATATGAAATCTACTGACTGATGATAAGTGTTAAAGAAATAAATGAAAACTATTCCTGTAATACTAAAAGACTTTTCATTAAACAGAAACATGTATGTATGTATATATTTCAAATATTTCTTATTTAAGTCCTAAAGTCTTGTTAAGGTGTCACAAAACCTTTTAAACCAGCCAATGACCTGTCGCTGCATGTGAAATTTAGTAGACATTTTTTTTTTTTTTTTAATTTCATGCCATGTTATTTTACAATCGTCTTAAAACATTTATCATTTGCGTATCGTGTTTATTTAACACCATAGAAAAACTATTAAAATCATGTTTTAAAATACTGCGTTGCTATTTTGAGTTTGAGCGTCTGGTAGACTGCCTGCTGCTTCCATTCTGTACTGTCCAGTGTCCACCACCCCCTGCTACGAATTTGTTACTTCATAAAAATTGGAAAAATAATACAAAAATTAACATTCAAATGCGTTTAACTTATTGCTTTTATTATGTTGACATTTTAATTCTTTTTGTTTTCTGTCTCAGCTTTGTTTAGAGACAATTGTTGGAAGGTTTGTTTCAGGTGATAAAACTTCCTAAATATTTATTTGGATATTTCCTAAAATCCCTTAACCGTTACATTAAATAAAAGAAATTTATAAAATATATATCGTTACTTTAACATAGCAAGGCTCTCAATTTTTGATTTTACTTTACTTTCTTTATAAGGAGTAGTAAAACACTCAGCCCATGATTGCCAATTACTACGTGTTAATTTTTATAGGAACGGATAGTGTTAGACACAGAAAAGCAAACATTTATTACATTCAAAAATGTAATTTCTTTACAATATTGTGATAAATTAACTGTGAACTTGAACACGATAGAAAAGTTGCATTCATTATTCCATCCGTACTTAAATCGAGCCCAACCGGTGTCAGAAGTATGTTAAGTATGGATTTCCTTAAATCTAGTACAGAATACTTAATTGAAGTACGCATTCTCCCAGCGCTAAATGCTTACTTTCAGCCATATTAACCTTTAACTACGGAGGTGAACATTTTGCACGTAATAATGGACGTGGTGGTAAATTTTACCCCCTAAATTTTTACCAAAAACGATTACAAACAATTCTTTTTTATAAGTCATTTATTTATTAAAAGCAAAAGACATCATTTCCAGTTTTTAAAAACTTATAAAAATTAAATAATAAATTTTTCAGTTTAACAGAACAAGTACTTCATTTCATAACCAATTTTCTTATACCTAAAAAGCATTACATTTCTAATTATAAAAAAATAAATTAATTAAAAACTAGTAAGGAATATAAAAGGCATTTTTTCACAGCCGAGGGTTTAATATAATAAAAAAAATAAAAGGAAACAGAAAAAAATAATATATAAAAAAAATTATGATCAATCTTTTTGGAGATTTTTATTCGTCAATCTCCGCCTTGGCACAATGCAAGCATATACGTTTACTGCATCGCATGCACATTGGCTTACTACAATGCAAATAAATGTGTGTTGTTTTACGTTTCCGCCTACTAGGGCATATGTAGCATAATTTTCGAGCAACGGTGGTCGGCTCCATCGGAGGTGAAGGTACAGAATCTGGTCCTAAAATTTTACCGATTGTGTCTCGTAGTAACCGAGGTAGTCTTTGGCTGTGCTGCTGTCTTTGTAAATGGGGTAACACCAACTGCCTTCCCAAATTTCAACCAAATTTTTGTGTGTAGAATATTCATGAGTAGAATAGTGGGAACGATTATGGCCTATTAAGGTATTAAGGTCCTTTTGAAAAGAATTAATAAGTGAAAGTAGAAAATTAAAATTACAAAAATCTTAAATGTTTATACAAAAACTACCAAAAAATGTTTGAGAATTACTGAAATTCAAAATAGAATTGCGCACTTAATTAATTATTATTATTTTTTTTTTTCATTTAAATCAATCAATTGCGATTATTTATTTATTTTTTTTCCTTGATTTAAGAATTTCCGGTCTTGTTTTAAGTACATAGATATTCGTACTATTCGCTCCTGAATTTTTCAGTACGATCCGCACTAATATTAAGTAGAACAAACTTAAATTTAGTACGAGCTTTTTCTTTCAATAATTTTTATAATTTTCCATAAGATTTCGTTTGTTAAAGCTTATAAAGTGTCCCTCCTGCAGCAGTATTTTCCACAACTGCTTTAATTTAATTTTATTGTGCAAAGCCTATGTTTAAGCTTTTGTAATATTTCCCGTAAGTATTATAAAGTTTTTATTTTAATAAAAAATTAAATTAGAAAATAAATTAAAGATTAAAAAATCTAATTAAAAACAGCATAAAATTCTTTTATCTTGATGCAACTGAAGTGTTTGGCAATTGCCGCTGAAGTTTCTTTCTCGTTCTGCCTTCGTACACCTCTCAGCATCAAAAGCAATTTTGTCTCAAAACTAATACAGGTTTAAGCTTGAAATTAAATACTTTCATGTATTCGACATTTTCCACTATTAAAGCTTAAATAAATTGATTTTGATTGTAACCATATTTCCAATGCCATACAAAAAATAATTCCATAATCAATATTAAGTTTTAATTTGAGGAAAACATAAGTGTTAACAAATGAAAATCTTTTTAAAGCGCCTTAATATGACTTAAGCCGACTAATACCAATTTTTATTAAGTGATTTTGTTATTCGTGCAGGGAAAGTTGAATATTTGGTTCTTTTAAGAAAATGTTTCATTAAAATACTGGTATTAAAAGAGAAAATTTAATTTGTTTACAATTCTTTTTTCTAAATTAACATAATTTTATAAACACATTTTATATCTCCAATAAGGAAACAGCAGCAGTGCACCATACAAACACACTCACTTTTCGTACTGGAAACCTTTTTTTTAAAGCAAGAAACAAATACAGCTCAAAATTTTAGTGCAACAGAAGTGTGATACGATTAAGCTACCTAAGCGAAGGTTGTACGTAAAGTTTAAATAAACGAAACAATTTTGGTAGTGCTGAGAATCGAAGTTTTAATAGCAGGAGTTCAGGTGTTTAAAGAGATCAAGGACATACGCCAGGGAACTATGGACAAATTTTAATTAAGTTCAAGAGATAATTTTTGGTGTCAAAGACTACTACATGGGGATGTTGTTGGACGAGTACTTAGCACGGTCAATCTGCAATCAGACGATGCACGGTCTAAGACATGGTCAGACTAAAATTTTTGCTATTTCTATTGCTATTGCCCTTCTTCGTTGTTCGGAAAAGTAAAATAAAAAAAAAATAATGTAGACCTTCTTTAGCGAAAATATTAATGCGTCAACATAATGCTGGAAACACAATTGGGACGAGCGACGAATTTAGTCTAGCACAACGAATTGCTCGCTTAAAATTCGTTGCATATATTCGCAGTGTGGGGCAAAATTGCGACAAAAAATTTAAAAAATTAAGCTGATATAATAATTGAGTATTGAATGCTCGCGCACCACTCTCCTGTACAAATCGCAAGAACTTCTTCCAGTAACTTGAAGTATAATTTATTTTCACTATCGACATTAACCTAAAATATCATCAAAGATTTTAACAATAAAACTGAAACTGATTTGGAAACAATATTCAACACACAAATTCTAATATTGTGTACACACAATCGGCCTGGTTGCTGGAAAATCAAAGAGTTACAAGTCATTTGAAAATATAAATAAATAAATACTCGATTATCTTTGGGTGTATGAAATGAATGAATTTAAATATATTTCTGAATATTTACGTCAAGTTAAAGAAATAAAAAATGTATAAAAAAAATAAACCATTTGAATCTGTAAAAAACCTATTACCATTTCCTTAATGCTTAAGACTTCGATTTTAAAAATGTTATTGTGTTAAAAGAGCCTTAAAGGTAAAAAGCGACAAAAAAAAATTACTTCAAATGACCGTAATGTAAACTGACACACATATAACAGACGGTATAAACCATAAACAGACAGACGTACGAACGGATAGATGGACATACTACAAGTAAAATATAAAATTCTAAATGTCTTAAGGGCACCTGCCAAAATTTTAAATATACGGGTTTTATGGCATGGAAAACATCATTGTTATTATTTAAAAAGAATAACAGTGAACCGTAAGCCCATCATCATCAGGGGCTACTGAATAATGTATTAGATTTAGAATGTTAATGAATTAGAAAAACATTTGTGATTGTAGACGAACACAATGAACCTTTAAGGGACACAAAGACAAAATTATTGATTTAAAAATGTTTCTTTATAAATTTTTTTTTTTCATTTTTAGAAAAATGGTGTATGAAAAGTTTGCTTTCTCGAAAAGTTATGGGAGTATTTACTGCAGAAATCTGCTATATTTTTTATTCGCTTGTCAAACAACGAAGTTTAGGAATCATAAATTCTTTTTGCTTTTTATAATTTGCAGCCAATTATGACCCCAAGTTCCTGGATTCCAAACATACTAAAGTGTTTTAGTGTCGGTGCCAATGTACACCGACGGTGCATGAGAAAAAATAATAAATGGCTCGAAAGTTAATGTTCAATAATACTGTGCAATGTTTCACCATTACAATAGTATCGCTTATGTTTATATCATATTGGAAGGTAGCACGTTATATATTGACAATAATCAAATTACTTCTGCTTTTTATAGTACAACCAAAAGAAGTGCAATATGTTGTGAAATGTGTTGGCAACATTGTGCAATATTGCTTTTCTTCAAACTGAGTATACTCCGATCGGTACATAATTTGG
Organism: Dexiosoma caninum; assembly: GCA_963924685.1. Classification (NCBI taxonomy): domain Eukaryota; kingdom Metazoa; phylum Arthropoda; class Insecta; order Diptera; family Tachinidae; genus Dexiosoma; species Dexiosoma caninum. The sequence goes on along the minus strand of OZ004729.1, from coordinate 77,710,207 downwards.
ACATCATAAGAGTACGTGCCGTATCGCTAGGCTCTGTTGAAACAAACTGAATAGGCGGAGGGCTATTGTCTTCATTTCTTTAACTCGCATGGCCATCCATAGCACTATCGTAGTTCTCACGAGCGATTGCCCCATTGAAGGACTAACGATAGACTCGGCATTCTATCGCAGGATTTCTGCAGGAATTATGGGTGTGTCAGTTTCAAGCTCTTGCAATGAAAAGACTGAGGTTCTAGTTCTCTCATTTCTTGTCTTCGTTGACTGAGCTTTCCCAGATAAGGATTTCTCCAATAGCGATATTAATTTTGCTGTCGAGTTTTATGTGGGAACTGTCTGATCGACGGATTGAATAGCTTGTGGCATCACAATGAGCCTAGTCTCTGGCTTTCGGAGAGGTTTCGCCACATTATCTAACCTAATCAATGCTTTTTTTTTTTTTTAGAGGCTGCTGATAACTGAATATTTGTGTATTGGCTCTAAAACCAGAAGGAGCCGGGTTCGAATCCCAGCCTGGGCAAGTCAAAAAAGTTTTTCCTATGTTCATTTTGCTAGAGTACTCTCCTTGGTCGGTATTTCAGCAATAAAATGTCGACGAAGTAAAATAATAAATAAAATATAAAATAAAGTATTAAAAAAATAATACGTCAAAATTAAAATCAGGAACACCGCAACTTTGCTTCATAGTTAACACTATGCTTAATTAAGCTCTATCCTCTTACCACTTTCACCACCTGTCTCTGCTCTACACTATCAGTCTCTCTATCTGGTTCCAGTGCAGTCCACCGCATATGTAGAGGATTTCGCCTGAACACTGGACCAAAAAAAAAAACAAAAAAATTGGCGGAATGGCACTTTAGAAAATATTGTGCCATTTATTGCATAATGAAGGGCAAAATAGAAATATGTAATATGAATATGTATAATAATATTGCATAATGTAGGGGGTCCGTTTAAGTTAAGCCTGCTCCATACACTGCCAGAATGAAGTTAAAACACCTCGAATTCGGGTTCTATAATCAGTGCTCTAACATGAGAAGATGATTTTTTTTTCTTTTTTTTATACATTTAAAGGCCCGTTCAGACTATTATACTTTTGTATTAATACTTGTAAAAAATTCAAATAATACGTGCAAGTGTGATAGTGTGAACGCAAAATGTTATGAAAACCACAAGTATTACGATAAAAAATTGACATCCCATAATACATTCTCATTTTTTGAAAATTTTCTAAACGATTAAAATTCATCAGCCAACTGTTCCGCCGCCGGTGGCGTGCTGTCCATTTTTTATTATTTTTTTCTTCATATAAAGGCTTAACATTTTTAAAATTTTAATCTCTATTTCAAGTGTCATGGTGTGAATACAAAATGTCAGTTTACGTTAGATTTTTTGACAGTCGCAATAAATGTATTTAGATTTCTGTATCGTAAAATGTGATGAAAGTCTTAATACTTGTATAATAGTCTGAACGGGCCTTTAGGGAACTTGGCGAATTATTTTCAACGAAAACTTATTGATAACTTTTCTGTAAAAAAATTTTGTGGAAAAGAAATTTCGAAAGAAAAAAAACTTTACTCTTACATTTTACAATAATTATTTGTAGAAGACCTGTTTCTTGGTCTTGTCGCAAATCTATGTGTAAAAAGCTCGACAAAATGTTTTAGTTAAAACTTGTCGACAAAATTTTCCGTGGCAAAAATGTCCGCAACCATCATCTAACAGAGTTACATTACCAGTCTTTGGTATAGTCCAAAAGTCCAAACTGGGATAGCTGGGGCAATTTTATTACTTTTCGTTTCTGCTTTAAAACTGCTATATTAATTAAGCTCCTAATACTGTAGATATGTTTCGTCTGCCGAATGTAGGGTGCTATAATATACATATATTTGTAGTTCCTTTGCTACGAGTCCACATTATTATGCAGCAGGCTAAAGTGTACTTTTCGTAGCTATTTAAGTTATTGTACAATACCATCCATCCCTTTTCATTAAGGCATAAATATACAATTTTTATTTAAAATTTATTCACCCAACAGAAAAAAAGAGAAAAATATAAAAAAAAGGATTTAACAATAGTTGTGTGTGTGTGTTCTTTTTTATCGCCAAATGCATAACGAAAAGTGATTTAGTGCAATCTTCATTAAGGCGATGTTTTCAATGATTTGGATGTTTGATTTGATGTAATTTTCAGCAGACATTTTATTTTTATAGTGTTACTTTTGTTTCATCAGAAAAAGCATTAATTAAAACTAAATCAATTCTATTTTTCCAACATTTCATTCAAACATTGTGACAACGTGCCGTCGATTTTGATAGTTGTGCAGCCATTTGGTCTGTTAAATCGACCAGAGCTTCATTAAAATTCAAAAGTGTTCTTTTGAATTTGTTACCAGTCTCGATGGTGATTATTTCATTTGTACTTTATTGAATTCTTAATTGGCATCTGCAGCAAACGTAGGAAATGCTAATAAATGTATTGTGTAATAAAGACCTAATAAAATGGCATTTAATTTTGGAAGTTTTACATTTTACTTTGTGCCTGGAATTTGTTATTGAAGGGTATTAATATTTGACGCGTGTATAACAATTGATGGAATTGGAAGCGGCAAAAGTTTTGGCCACCACACAGTAGCACGTCTGAGATATTAAAGCAGGTATTTTATCAGTTTACTTCCTCTAACTAACTACAGCCGACAAAAGAAATAATTTTATAAGTTAAGGTGACAGTTAAGCTGTCACTTATATATATATTTATGTGTTTAAAATATATGTATTTGCGGAAATTAAAGGTCTTAAATAATAAAGCAAGTGTTGTTTTATATGTCGAATGTGTTAATGAATTCCTAATACCACGTTCACACTTATGTTTTTAAACGCGTTTAAGCAAAGTGTTTTAATAACTAAACACAACCGTTCACACTATATTTGAGATGTTTAAGAATGACGTTTTATCAGCTGTTTATGGCTTCGTAAACAATTGTATACAAGTTTGAGAAAATTAAAAATATATTAAAATGGAAAAAGTACAATTGTGAAATTATCAGCTGCATATTTGAGTTTTGTTAATGATGAAATTCTTAACATTGATGAACTCTTTAAAGGTGAAATAAAGATGTATAAGAAAAAACGTCGCGTTCTAGGAAGAAATATAATTAATTAAAAAAAAAACAACTTATGCTCTTGTTAATGGCGGCGCATTCCATTGAATTAAGTGACGAAAAGAGATTGTGGCAATTGGTATTAAAATGATTATGTTATATGTACATAAGCACACAATTCTATACATTTCTCCTTATAGGAACGATGTAAGTCGTTTTGGGAAGCCGATTGCAAAATGTTTGCTGACGAAACATTCAAAAATAATTTTCGAATGAACCGTAAAACTTTAGACACAAAGCTTAGAAAATCTATACCCCTTGAAAAAAGGATAGCAATTGCTTTATAGTATCTATTAGGATCTTCAGCAGAATATAGAAACATTGCAAATTTATTTGGTGTGGGAAAGTGTACAGTGTGTGTTATTTTGTTGGAATTTTGCACAATCTTTTGCAAGACATTTGCTAGCGAGTATATGAACTTTTTGCCACTAACTACAGATAAAATCGATGAGTGCGTGCGAGGTTTTGAAGAAATTGGATTTCCTCAATGCTTGGGTGCCATTGGTGAGTACAAATGAAAAGCCGACCAGTAACGTAGTTTTCTTATTCATAGGTACATACATACGTATGTTTATAAAATTTCAACTAGAAGCTCTTCCTCCTGCAATGTCCAGAGCTTCTTCCTCTTTTTCTTGTCCATGGCGTTTGATTTTTTTATTTGTTGTTGATGTGCCGCCATTTAACGCTATTTTAATAAGTGTTTAATAGCCATAAAAAAGTGACACATTCGTCAAAAACACACTGAACATATCCCAAAATTAAATGCAACCCTGCCATTTAAGCGTTTAACGAAGTGTTTAAATCAAAAACATTTCATTTGAGATGTTTAACAAAACGCGTCAATGTATGGTAAAACATCTCAAAATCGATGTGTTTAATCCTTAAACACGATTGAGATGTTAAACACGATAGGTGTGAACATAGTATAAGACAGATTGAGAGAGAAACATATTTTAGAAAATATTTCAATAATGTTCTACAGGTTGGCCCAAAAGGAGCGTAGGTGTTTGAATTTCTTCTTGCTGTTTAATTATAATATGGTTTTTATTTTCAGTATTTTGCAAAGAAGACTGGGGGAATTTAAAAAGAAACTGTACAAAATAGAACAACGTGCCAAAATCCTTGAACTTTCTTTCTTAAATTAACAAAGAATTTTTTGGACTCAGCATGCATATCGTCGTTATTTTAATGTACGGGTTGGACACTCAGAGCCAACACTAAAACCTCTGGCAGCAACTTTTCGACAACAAGGGCGGTAAGGAACGTATGTGGTGCCGGCAGACGACGAACGGTGTAAACGGATGACAATATTGAACGGGTATGGGGAAGCATTCGGGAAGATGGGCACTTGGAAATACACCGTGTGTTCTCAAACCGGTACACATAGGTTGCAATCCCAATTCATAGTTATCCCTTGTCCATAAATTACACTTTGCTATCTAAACTCTGTGTGTCACATCAGAATGTATGTTAGTCAAGAACGCTTTAGCCATTCCGGTAACAGCACCTAGTTAAGTAAAAGTCATATCAGAACATACATATGTTTCTAACTCACATATATCCAGAATAGACCAAACACTTATCTCCCTGCGTAAATTTTAGGTGGCAACCACAGCCACTACGAATCCTTTCCCAGCCCAGCACACTAACTTCTACTTTTCAGGGTTGACACGAAGTAACCACAAGGAGCACAACTAAATACTCAAGAGTACATCAGTCATTAAATCCTTACTTAGCGTTAGAGCAGTGGGGCTAAGCTGGCAGCCCTTAGCACTAGATTAGAATCGAATTGATTTCCTAAAGTCACACGGAAATGCAAGCGTAACCTCCTCAATCTCTAGTAGGATTTCGAAGAGTCGCCTCTACTGTCATCTTCGAACTCACTGGTAGTTTCAGGTGATGCTACACTTTTAGCTGGGTACCGCGGACATAAAACGGTCAGACGGAGGGCTTTAATGTATCGTATAACAATTTGTTACATCGTATGAAAACAATTCTACTTATTTCGTATAACAACAATTTTATAACTGCTGCTGAGCTTGAATTAAATTTTAGTGAAAAATAAAATTCTTAAAAATATGTCAGATGTATTTTCTGTGCATGCGGGTATATTCGTTTTGCACCTTCGCCTACAGTATTAACAGTTTTCCATGCCACTCTTCCCAAAATCCTCTTTTTGTTCAGCACGCTACCTCTGAAACACAACAACAATTGTTTCTATTCTTTTCATTTTTTCACTTTTAAAAATATTTTTGTTTCATATTTTTGTTGCTTTTTGAATTAAACCTTTTTTTTTTTGTTTCGTTTCTGTTGCAAATTTTCGCAGTGAAAATTTATTTTTCATTTAAACACTGGCAAAAACGTACATAATTAATCTGTCAGATTATGGTGACATGCCACGCCAGATGATATGCATTCACGGTATTTAATTCCTATTGTTTTACTTAAAGCTCGAAATACCCTGTAGTCCATACATACCCAGTCAAAGGCACACTCACACAAACACACTCAAATACATTCCCATACAGAAATACAATAAATATTCATAAAAAATATGCATTTAAAAGTAAAAGAATGAAAGAGAATTAAGTGTGTTTTGTGATGATGAAGTAGAATTCTTTGGAAAATTCAAAAAGAATATTTCATTTATGGAAAATTCGTCATGTAAATGTTGTAGGTATGTGTTCGGTATTTTTATATGACAAGTTTACTTACATTTCCCTTGATAAGGTCAAATTAATGATGATGATTTCTGTGTTGAGTGGCTGATTGCATTACATTATTACCGACATTATGTCGTTGAGGAAAAAGATAAAACAAAAAAAACAAAAATATTAATTGATTATGTCGCGAAATGTAGACGCAATTAATGTCTCAAAAAGGACATGCACTTATAGACATTTAAATGAAGAAGAAAGGACATCAAGTTGGGCGTGTGCAAGTGCCATTCAGTCGTCACCAGCCATGCAATTTCGCTAATTAAATATTAATTTTCCACGGCTACATGGACCATTCAACAAAAGGCTTTGCTTGAAAAGCAAGCGATATTTAACCTCACCCACCAGTAAGAAAAGCAACTACACTGGAGCCCCGATTTGCGTCTATCTTATTTGCGCCATTTGAGTTTGCGTCGCTTTTCTAAATTTGCTTCAATTTTGATTTTGGTTTGCGAACACAGTAAATTACACCAGCATACTCCAAAAATATTTATATATATTTTTGCAGGGGCAAAAACGACTTAAAAAAATCCCACATGAAAAAGTTTAACGGGGTCAAATCGCACGATCTCGGTGAAATGACCATGCCCTCAAATCGTTCATGCAGACTGTCCAATGCGACATGAGCTGTGTGGGGTGTGTAGCGCCGACCTGTTGAAACCACATGTCGTTGGTATCGAGTTCATCCATTTCATGCCAAAAGAAGTTGGTCATCATCGGCCTATAGCTCTAGCCGTTGACAGCTATGGCATGGCCAATGTCTTTCTTAAAGAAAAATGAACCAATCACGCGGCCAGGCCAAAATCCACATTTAACAGTGTTTTTTTCGGAATGGATTATACGCTCTTGGATCTCATGTGGACTAGTAACGTAACAAATTCGACAATTTTGTTTGTTCATCTACCCATTCATCCAAAAATGGACCTCATCGCTGAAGGTAATTTTTCGAAGAACATTAGGGACAGTTCCAACAGCTCCAATTTTGTTTAATACTACACCCATCGATGGTGATTTGGCAAAACAGAGTGAATAAATGACAATTAATTTGACAGATGTAGCTTCAACAAGATGGCCCTTATCAACTGTCAAAGTTCGGAAGTCTCAAAATTTAATCAATCAGCCTGATTGTGCTTGCCGAAGTCGTTGTTCATAGTCGAAGGCGATTATAATATATTTTGATACTGCACAAAAAAAATCGACAATAAGTGGTTTATAAAATAATAAATTGAAGAAAAAACTTGGCATCACTGTTTAAAATGACAAAACAGTATGGTTGCATTACAAAATGGCAAAATAACGCCGATTACTGAAAGCAAAATTTTTTAAATAGTTTATTTTTGTTGTTTTTCAAATAAATATATTATATTACAACTATTTAAAACTGTTTTAATAAGAAAAATATTATTATTTTTGTATGTGGCGATGGTCGAAGTAGTCTGCACGTTGACTACAAAATAAAAAATTTTCCTGGGTTCAAGCCCAGCTTCAGACTCATAAAAACATTTCGCATTTCTTCTGATGAGCATATATGTGTGTGTGTTTGTGTCAGTTGTTGTCGGAAGCATTCAGTGCGAAGATATGACATCAGTTTTATACCAATCCAAAGACACATGAGAGCACCCTGCTTCGTCGGTATTGTGTAGTATCGTCGGCGAAGTAAAATAATTACTAAAAATGGCTTCTAAAAACTTCAATATTTAATACATATGCTTGACATCAGATACGCTTACAACAATGCTATAAAAGGAAATAACGCGCAAAAACAGTGTTGTAAGATAGTGAAGCTTCACCACCTATCATTTCTCCTACTGCTCTACTGAGTTCTGGTTCAAGAGAAAAAAAAGAAAATGTATGTATGTTAATATTCGTATGTATGTAAATATTTTTTTATGTATAAGACTTCATAACAATGGTAATATTTTTGGAGTCGAAGTAAAAAAGTTAAAATCATATGACACGCACATGTTAAATGTCTTTAGTAAATTACATCAATTGTCAATCAGTACAGTTTTACTATTGTCATTTCCTACAGGATGTACTATACATATTAATAAGGACACTATAAAAGCCATTAAGTGAATACCTAAAATAGTTAAAATTATTTAATACAGTTTCATTCACCGCGCCTGACTCATCATAATTCATTTTTGAACCGTTAATATAAACACTTTGAATATTGTTGCACTTTATATTGTTGCAAAGTTGTTAGCACAAATAGTCCGGATGTCCTGTATATCATGGCTTATTTGCAATGAGAAGGCATTTGGAATTGGCATAAATCATATGGACTACGCCCAGTAGAACTGTCACTCTGAGGTCCATAAGCAGTTTTACCTGTTAATAGCTGCAGCCGTTTTCCTCTCCACTTATCAGAAGACTGTATTTTTGGAGTTTTAGAAACAAACAACTACTTTTATTTAAACAGATAATAATAGTACAGCACACAATTAATGAGAAGATGACTGGCATTTGTTATTTTCAAAACAAATAACTTCCATTATTTTCATATTAACAAGCCATAAAACAAATCGGCGGTTTTTGTTTTACCAACGATTTCACGATTTCTCTAGTAAGAGATTTTTAATATTTTAATAAAACAACATTACTCACTAGAGATAAAATTTCGAATTTTTCTAAAGAAAATTCATTTTTTTATTTGTCATATTTTACGGAGAATCAAAATAAGAAAGAAACCGAAAGTGTAACAAAACAATATGTAACTTTCACACTTCTGTTTTAAGAAGAGCCGAACGAATAGTCAATTTAGAAGATAACCAAAATTCACAAAACGTGCTACAAGAAAAAAATCACTGCTTATTTAAATATTTTATAAAAAAAACGTATTTAAATTAACTTCATTGTTTTGTCTTTATTTGTTTTTGGCTTTTTCTTTAACCTTATGGTGTTAATTTTAACAGTTTTTTTTTTAAGTCTTTTGCGCTAAAGAGTATTTGAAATTATTAAGCATTAGAAAAAAATTCAAGTAACACATTGATAAGAGCATATTAAAGGAAAGGCCACTAAAATTTCTGTGAATTTCCCATTACAACTCATAAAATATTTATTCAAGAAAATGTGTAGAGAAAATTACAGGAATATTTTAATATGACTACTGCTGCATTTTAGTTTTTTTTTTTCATTTCTGTTAAAATATTTCATTTCCCGTTGGGGGTATTTTGTAGTCAAGACTTTTAAATAAAATAAATTTAAATATTATTTAACTTTTACCTTCGGAGGTTAGTGAATTCATAAATATCACTTTAGTATGAAGGGTCTAGTGTCAATGAAACGATCTTTCCCATTATATCTTGCATTTGGAGTTCACAAGTGCTTGCAATATTTAGAACCTCCAGTTTGGTGCGGTGAATTTAAACGCTTCTTATCGCAAGTAATGCTTGCTTTCATTTACAGAAAATTGAGCTGGCCTGGCCGAAGCACCAGTAACAGACAGCGTATAGCCGAATCAAAGTAAAAATATTTAAATTTTTTTTTTTTAAAGAAAAGTGTGTTTTGTCATATTACTATTCAATATGTGAAAAATTCTATGCAGGTATCTTAGCTGCGTGTACATTTAAAAAAATATCGCTCTAGAGCAGACATACGGAATGACGGACACTCAGCAAAACGGAGGGATACCAAAATGGATTGGTTTGGATTTTAGTTTAAATATTTTATACTTTATATACAGGGTGGCACAAAAAGAGCTATATGGTTTAAACGGTTTATAACTTTATTATTTATGCGATTATTATAATTTTTTTTTTTTTAAATACAGTATATTATTGCAGAATTTTTTGCAATTAACTTTGAAAAATTATATCCAGTAAGTGATGACATACGTGCTCTTTTTAGCATATTTTCCATAACTTTTTGCAAAATTTCGGCTGTAATTGCCATGATTTCATTTCGAGTATTTCTTAATTATTTCCCCAAATCTTCTTCACAAAATGCTGAAAAAAAACAAAGAAAAAATAATTAAAAAAGTTATAAAGACGTCAAACCATATAGCTCCTTTTGTGCCACCCTGTACATGTGTATCTGTGTAAAAGCAAAACCCTAAAGCATTTATTCAAGTTAATTGCATATTTTATTAGAAGTGACTTCGTCTATTGTTTTCAAACAATTTTTAAAAATTTATTATTCATATTTCACATAACAGATTTTGTTTCATAAATTGCCAATGTCTTCCGTTTTTCCCCTGTACAAAATAAAACAATACTTAGCAACCTTTGCTATTATCAAACACATGACTTTCGTCATAAAGACATCTAATAAATTGCAGAAAGTCTTTATTTTCCAAAAAAAAAAAAAAAAAAACGCATTAAAGCGTTACAAGAATCGTAATAAATTGCAGTCAAATTATATTAAAGCTGCCGTCAAGGTAAAAACCACCGTCATCTGTTTAACAAATCACATGAAATGTTCATTTAGAAAACAAATAATGTAGAAATATCCAAACTTCTTTGCAGTATCTTTTAGTATGTGAAGCATAAGAAATTGAAATTCTACACACAGGCGTTGAAACCGAAGTTGAAGCGTAACCAAAGGCAAGCAAGCAATACTTGCAACTGTGGCCATGTAAGGCAATTTGCAATGCCAGCAAAAGAAGAAGAGGGAGAGTGACAAAAAGTGCGTTAATTTTAACAAAAAAGAAAAAAAAAAAGGTAACAACTCGAACGCCCTCCCCTTTTTGGCAGTTTAAAAATTATTAAATGTTTACAGGCGATGAGAACACATGGTATTTATTTGTAATACCGCCGTAGTGGAGATTATTTATTTTATTGTATCATCATCATCATCATCACAAATGGTGTTAAACGCCAGATACGTTGGTCTTTTCTTTTCCATTTTCGCCCGACCGTTAATAGAAAATAAATTTGTAGCAGATTTTGGTAGGCAAACTGCTTTTTAAACACACACCCACTTCACGCCATATTAAAGAAAATAGTTTTCTATGACTTTAACTACTTGACTACGATTTGACATGAAAATATTATTATACGAAAAGACAACACCTACTTTTGGCATTTGTATTCGAACTCTTCAAAGGCAATAATGCATTATTCTGTGCTCATTAGTGAATAACCATTTTGCTTTTGAGCGGGACGAATTTCAATTTGATTACACAAAGAACTGCACTTGAAATTGCTACAGAAATTCTCACATCACTAGCAACCACTTTGTGTGCTAAAAAAAAAAAAAGAACATCATTAATAAGTTGAAGTAAAATGTAGATCATTATCACACTGCTAATCTAAAATTGGAGTAGAAGACACAGAACCTATAAAAAAAAAGTAGAGATAAAAGACCAGACCGCCAGTTTATGGCTAATCAATTCTGTAGGTAGTAGCAGTGGCTAAACATCCTTTTTACACTTTTTGTTAAAGATTTTAAAACAAAAAGGGATACCGCCGCTACCACATTGTCTAAAGTCAAACGCTGATATGCAGACACTTATACAAAACTCATTTAAACATGATCATTTTGAAAGTGAGATTTTTTTATGATCCACTCACACAACACACCACAAAAGAACCCAAGCGAAAGTATTCTACAATAGCACTCTACAGTACGTAAGTGGCAATGTATGTGCCATAAGAGACAGTACTTCAAAATTAGTCATTGAAAAACCAGTGAAAACCTATTTGAAAATTACTAATTCTGTTTCTATACACTGAGTTTTTAATTTAGTAAAAATACTTTAATACTTTATTATTATAAATTTTCTTTCTTGTAGGCATTTTCTAATATAAAACTCAATCAAAAGTTTCTTAAACGAAGAAATATGAAATAAAATAAAAAAAAAATACTTACTGCTTGTGCAGAGAAGCCTTGTGAAAATACTCGTTCGCACAGTTATATTGAAAAAAAAAACAATTTGAGTTTTTTTTACTGTTGTATTTATTATAAATCGCCGTACGAGTATTTTCACTGTCTTTTGAGAACAGACAATTAATTAAAAAATTGCTGTGGTTGCCAATTACGAATGAGAAACTTTAAAACATCCCAATCTACTCTCCTCCCTCAACTCTAGTTATTTATTCATCTATTTAGTTTACATGTCCTGAAAATCACAAAATTTCAAATCACTTGTGATTTCGAATCACAAAAGTTTTAACTTTTCGGTATGATTTAATTTTTTTCGAAAACACAAGAAAACAGCTGACTTTTTATTTTGGTTTGATGAAATTTCTTTATAATTATTTTAAAATTTGTCAATGTTGTCACAATATAAAATGAAAATAAGCTAAAATAATTTTTTTTTATCCCTTTAAAACATCATGAAAACATTTTAATTTTAAATTTGGAACTCCAAAAATTTCTATTTGAGAAAGTTAAGAAGAAATCATATTTAACATTCAAGCTGCGACTGTTCGTAAATACTTATTAGGTCTGTTCGTTTTCTCAAAATTAATTTAATTAAATTAATAAGAAAATTGCAAAGCAACGACAAAAGTTTTTATTTAAAAATTTTAAAATGAAGAAGATATTTTAAATAAACTTGAAGTTGTTAGTACATATATTTGTGCATTTGTGCATATTTATCACTTTATTTAATAAAAAATGGCTTTTACTTTTTTTTCAATTTATTTTTGTCAACATTTTGTTTTTGTTATGCACGTTGAAATGACCTATTATGTGGTAAATATTATGGTTTTTTCCCGTTTTCTTACTTTTGTACATTTTGGTCTCTTATTGAGATAAATTATGGCTTACTCTCATTTTACCGAACTTTACCAGAAAAGTAAACGAACTGACCTATTGTTGCTACTAGCTATTACTTTATATATATGTGATTATTTTTAAAATAAGGCGTTTATTTAAAAAAAATCCAATATATTTCTCGTTAATTAAAAATAGTTTGCTCTCCGGCAAGCATCGACATTTTTTTAGAAGAACTAAAACAGCTGACAACTAAAAAGTAAATGAAAATTGGCAAAAACTATTAACGACATTTCTTTTAAAATAAAGTAAAACAATTTTTTTATGTTTTGTCAAGCTTTCTTGTGATTTAAAATCTCTTCCACAAAAAGTGATTTTCAGAACATGCCTGATAATAATATAAATCAGCAAACCAGCAATGTAGTATTAAAGCGAATGAACTCGTTATATTCTGAAAGACAACTGTCATAAGCATAAAACACAGAGACCACAAATGTAGTTGACTGCATTCGTCGCCTTGTAGTCGGCTACTTAATTAATATTTTGAAGACGGCAACTGCACCATTAACAGCTGATTTAAATTCTTATACTATGGGTGTACCAGATTATAAAAAAATTTTGTTGTTGCGCACTTCTTCAAGTATGTAGAACTTCATCCATTTTACCGGAAATTATATATCTATACCATTTCAAAGCAAAATAGACAATATACAAAAATACAATAAACCAAACAAAAGAAGATACAATTGAAAAATATGAATAGCTGTGTATTTTAGAAATGGAGATACCGCTTTAAACTATCCTGATTGCCACAAAGATTACTAATTAATGTAAAATGGTAAACTGTATGATGAATGCATAATATCAAAGAAACTTGCCCTGATTTGTTCAGTAACTCACTGTTCATTTGTACTTTACGTACTTTTAAAAGTTTAAGTGTATTGAGTTTTGTGACATTACACGTGCAAGTGTAAACGCTTATCTTACACACCCATTTCGAAAATAATCTAAAAATTAATTATATAGAAATCTATTTAAGATATTTCAAGTCAAGTAATTTATTAAATACAAACGAAAGACGTTAAGCAAGATATATAAATGTTTGAGTACCCTACACCAAAATAAAATTTATTATTAAATATTGCTACCCAAAGGAGATATGATTTTAATAACATTTTAAATGTCTTACTTCTTTTCATACCACAAAATAAAATTCTGAATTCAAATTGAACATCAAAAAGCTATTAAATTTTTAACCAATATATTCTCACAAAAAAAAAAACTAATAAATTTCTAACAAGCCCCTTCTAATAAATTCTAAAAAAAAAGAACAATGTGTCGAAAACTAACTAAGTAAATACACACACAAAATAAAAAGCAGGAAATCTTGCGTATATAATACCTATTTTTGGGAAAAAGAAAAGAAACTTTAATTGACCTTTAAGACCGCCTGAGTTGTTTGTCATACTCCGTAGTTAACTTGCTAACGCCAGTTTAGGCACATTCTTAACCGTTTGTCTGTATGCGTGTGTGTTTTTACACATTTAATTTTTTTTACTATAAAAATCGTTAACGAATTTTTAGTTTTCGCGCTCTTTCAATTTGAGCATTTTTCTTAAGAATTGGGAAATATTTTTAACTTGTTTTCGAAAGAAGACAAACAAATGACCTGCTGTCAAAAGTTTTTAATGATTTAGCAGAAGCAGAATTATGAAGGTTTTCGATTTTTTTTTTGTCTTTTTATAACTAAAATCGTTAATTATTAATGCTTTATAAAAGGCGTTTAGATTAAATTAGAGAAAGATTAAAAAAAAATTTTAATTTTTCTTCTATGGTGGTCAGTGATATTCCACATATTGTGACAGCTGAATAATCAACATGTAAGACATATCTGAGGACTTGTGACGACAACATAAGAGAAATTTTAAAGCACTTTCAGTAGAGCAAGGAAACTATTTAAATACAGTGGAGTTCAGCTATAACCAACTCCGCGCGACCGGGAGTTATTGGCGAATTGCATTATAACATATGTGCTGTAAATTGGCAATTTCCAAAAAAAAAAAATTTTTTTTGGAAAAATAAAACTGCTCTTTCAAAATGAATTAAAAAAAATTGTGTTTTTTGGGTATTTTTAATTACATTTTATTGAAAACAAATAGCAAAAGAACCTTTCTATTATATTGTATATAAAATCATAAGTAAAGACATAATATAAAATACTAGCTGACCCGGTCCGCGTTGCTGGCCCTAAGCAAACATTAGTGTTGTATTACCACACGATTTATTTATTTAAAATAACAAAAAGCAAAAAAAATAAATATATGTATGTCATTGGTGGTGCAATATGAAAATTGGATTTTGACACGCCCCTCCGCCCGCAGACCGAAAATCAAAAATCAGACTTCACAGTGTCACCCGCCTGAATATTCTGAAGATTCCCTTAAAATTTCATCAAAATCGGCCCAGCCGTTTTGGAGTCCATACGTTACATACATACACACATCCTGTTTTATATATATAGATATCGTCACACATAGAGATCGGTGTAAACTATTTAATTATATATATGAGTAGTACACGTTTTTATTAAATTTAATTTGCATTTTTTTGTTTTTATAAAATTTATGCCCTTAAAATTAATTTTTTAGGAAGTCTTTGGTACGCAAAAACCCACATAGAATAGGATTTTCTAAGCTATTTCTTGTTCTTGTTTTACTTAAATTTATTTGAGAAAATATTCTCTCAACGTTGGCTGTTGACACTGGTATTTACAAAATTGCATAAAACTAATTTCTTTAGATTCACAAATGATTCTGAACCATCACAACATTTTGTATTAAATATGACTTGCCAAAAGTGTTAAATACTTTTATCTTCTAATAAATTGTAGTCATTAAAATTGCAATTAAAGTCTTGGAATATGGTTGTGTAGGTCGACGTGGTGCCTGTTTTGCACTTGAAAAATCTGCAAAAACGAGATAAATCTCCACATTTGGCAGCACTGCTTATACTCATACATAAAAGTTATTGTGAGTATTAGTACGTTAGAGAAGTTGAACGATTAAAATGCTGAGAAATTTTGTCGGGCCACCTTTAGCCTCTAGCAATGCTTGTATGCGTCTAGGCATTGATGAAACTAATTTTTCTGTTATATCTGATCCAGTTTTTAGCCACTCGCCTGTTAGTGCTTTTCTAATTCATCTTTGTTACATATTTTATTTTTTCGCACTGTAAAATTTCGTCTGTAAAATTCATCCCATAAATTTTCAATTGGATTCATATCCGGGGATTGAGGAGGTGTATGTCACTGTTTGGGGACATTATAGAGAAGCCATTCAATTACAACGAGAGATGTATGTTTAGAATAGTTATCCTGCTGGAAGATCAATTTGCCAGAAAGATCCATGTTGCTGGCGGACGTGTTCAACTTTGCCTTCAAAAGATTAAAATAAACATGACGGTAGTATCAATAAATACCAAATTTCTTACGCAGCAAAGGAAGTACACCCCCAAACCATTACAGATTCTCGTTTTTATTTTATTAGTTTATTTTTATCCAAAAAATTAATGAATATATTTTGTTTTTATGTGTGTTTTATTAAGAAAATGAAGATATTTGTTTAGCTTAAATTTAGATAATTCAGTTTTAAATAAAAAGAAAACATAAATATTGGTGCTGTATGTAGACTTTATTAGGCAACTGTATATATAATATATAATATAATATATATATAAAGCATAGGCTATAATACGCAAATCTCATCAATCTCTGGCTTTGAAGTTTGTTTTTTTGTTAAGTCACTGACTTAAGACACTTGACTTTTCTTTACCAAATTATTTTCTTTAGCAAATTTTTTTTTTATTAACTTAACTATTAGTTCTTAGAGAAGAAAACTTATTGTGAAATGAAGATGATATATGAAGCTATAAAAATAAGCTTACAGAATATCTGGATTGTATTTATGACAGTTTTTGTGGAAAATTCACCACATTCCTCAGTGTATTTCTCACTAAAAAAAAACAAGTTTAACTGGATGAATTTATTTAAAACAACCTGGTTCTTTACATCTGAAGAACATTCTACATAAATAAAACTTTTACTTTTGCTTAAAATGCAAAAAAAAAATATAATTTTTTTATATATGATTCTAATTGTGATTTTTTCCCTTAAAAATTATATGTGAAATTTATTATTACATACTTTATGATATTCTCATAAAGTATTTTTTTTTTACAAAAAAAAAAGGGGAAAAAGCACAATTAGAATCATATATATAAAGAGATATTCCCAAAATAAATTCAGTTAATATATTATTTTTTTATATACATGTATAACTTACTGAAATATTAATGTTTAGTTTTGAAATGAATTCATTTCACCTTCTGTAGTGCAAGGGTTAAAATGTATTTCATTACTTTGCCTTTTTAAATTAATCCTTAAAATTTTCATTAAATTCTTCTTCTTAAAAAACCACAGTAAAAAAAAATTATTCAAACATTCAAAGCGTGTGCTCATGTCGTGTTAAACAGTTCAAAATTTCACCTCAACTACACAACCGCTAAATTAAGAGGTCAATTTTAAAGTTCAACACACACACCTCCAAAAGCAGCACAATACTCTCCTCACACACCAACAACAATAAATATACAAAAAAAAAACAGCTTGAAACTAGTCACAAGTTACTTTTGACTAGTCCTTTGCTACTGCATACAAAACTAAATGAATTCTGGATTGTGTTTTTCTTTGTCAATAGAAATTTTTAACATACAATAAACTCTACTCTACTAGAAAACCATTATACTCATGTGGCAGAAAGTACCCTTTATTTGTATAAATTTGAATCAAAAACACGCTGCCACACACATTACACGAAGGCTGGTGAATTTTCTTATTGTTACTGTTATTATTGTTTGCTGTGTAAATGGAAATGTGTATGGCATTGTGTGCGAGTGTGGTCTGGTCCTATTGTACATGGAATTGTTAATGCAATTTATATAGATGCATTAGAGTACGTTGACTTTTTAGCCACATACAAAATAATAACGGCTGCATAAAACGGGAATTATCAAAAACATTACAAGCCCTATGAAAGCAAAATATAATAAGAACTTTTGTATAGCCAACAAAAAGTATATGTTATATGTATGTACATACATATATACATATCGAGCCTTTGGTGCAATACCGTAGTAATTCAAAATTTGAATTTTTTCAGCTGGGTATGCAGAAATGATCTTTGGGGAAATATATATCTAAAGGAAAAAAGATTATGGTTCTATCGCTAACTGTTCAGATTCTACAGCTACAAATATGTTTATTGCCTCCAGCTATTTCCAACAATATTTATTTGCAATAATGAAATATTTCCTTTATGACAAGAAATTTACAAACAGAAAACATTACAAAACATGCCTCTTTATTTAAAAACTTGTAAAAAATATAACCTTAGTAAACGAAAATACTATCAAAAATGCATTTTTCTCAGTTCACAATTTTTTGAATTACTACGGTATTGCACCAAAGGCTCGATATATATGTTTGGTTGTGTGTATATGTATATATTCAATATAAAAGAGGAAAGAAATATGTTTTTATATTTATTACTTGCCTAAAGAAAACTTATTATGTACTAATCTGGTAGGGGTAATAAAAGGCTCGCAGTGAAAGATTTCACTGGATTTCAGACACGGATTAACTTTAGGCCACAAATTTTTTATCAAGGGCATTTAAACAGCCCTCTTGTTGGCCAATATTTGCTCGGTAACTGAAGCAACATATCACTTGATACCCTCAACTCTGAGGCCCCTTGCTACACACATTTGAAAAAAATTGCAATTAAGCACAATTTCTATTGAAAATGTCTAATTAAATTTTGAAAATATAAGTAACGTGCAGTGCATATTTATTATGCAATAATCGAGAGATGTGATATTTTTCTTATATTATTAATTGTTGAAAATATTTAATACACAAGTTAATAATCATGTTAAATACACATAATAAAGTAAATTAACATTTTTATTAAAAATTTTGTAATCTCAATTAATAACTTAACTAGATTTTCCCCTGTAGTATCAATTAAATTATTATTTTCGATTTCATTTCCAATTAAAAGTTCTATAATAATAACTAACATTGTACGTAATAATATTACTTAGCAATGTAGGTCTTTTTTATAAAAAAGTTTTTTAATTTATTTATTTTTTCGATATTTCGCTAACCTTTGGTTAGCATCTTCAGGAAAAATAAATTTTTAATTTTTAAAAAAACTTTTTTATAAAAAGGAAATACATTGCTAAGTGATATTATTACATACAATAAAAATAGAAGGTAAAATAAAACGAAGAATTAATAATTAACATTTTGAAAATGTAAGAAAAATTTGGCAATAAAAATATTTGGATTCAATGCGTTTGCTTATTAAGTTTTAATTGGATATTGTACATAAAACAGCATTTAACTAAAAATAAGCCGCCATTTTGTGTATTTATTTGTTTAAGTTTTGAGCCCAAAAATGAATTAAAAATTTAATTGAGTTGATTAAACTTTTAATTAAAAAAAATATATGTGTAATAATTAAAGGTTTTATTTAAAAATAGAAAAGACGAACGTTTTTCTGTGTACACTTGTTACGCATTTCATACTTTACATCTAATAATACCAAATATTCATCGAATAAAATATAAGTGACATGCATAATTTAAAGAGTAATATTGAATTCATTTCCCAATTTTTTTCAAACGTACTATTCAAATAATTTTAATCACAAGTCATGTGGATTATTGACTTGGATTATTAAACTATGGGTAAAGTTGAATACGTTGGCTGAGTAATTAGGGCATTGACTGTACAGCCAGAAGTTCAAAAGGGATCAAACTCCCGTTCGGGCAATGTCGACAAATTAAATTAATGAGTAAAATAACTCTCCCGTGTCTTAAAGATTAATGCGCCAATATAACACTAAAGATGCAGCAACTCTGCTTTACAAATCTACAAAACAAGCAACTTTAAAGTTGCGAAAGATTTACAAAATATAATCACCCCGGCACCACTTGTCTCTTCTCTACAATATTCCTTTCCAACTACTTTAGATTGCGTGTTTCCCCTTTTTTCAACTTGAATGAACCATTCGTAAGGTACAAAGCCTTATCAGAAACATTTTTGGAAATTCGTAGAACTTATTTTTAACTCCACTTTTTTAATCCACTGAAAAAGGGGGGAATAAAAATTTTTTAAAAAAAATGTTACACAATTAAATTGATTTTTGTAAAGCATTCGAATTTTTCTTATAAATTTAATTTTTAAAAAATTAATTAATAAAATTTGTATTGGAGGAGAAAAGTGAGAACATACACGAGTTTATTTAAAGAAACTGCTAAATTTCAAGTGCATATTTTTAATGCGCCATAAAAAGTTAGCTGCCTGAAACATCATCTTTACGATATGAAAAAGAAATGTGGTTTTGGTTAGAAATATTAAAAAAAAATGGGAATCGTTTGACCCTGTCAGCCATCACTGAAACGTATGGGTAAATTGAAATGTTTCGATGTTTCTGACTGATTTGTTTACGAAAATATCGGTGTTCGAAGTATTTCTGCATTTAGAAGCAGTAGGAATTTTTTGTGCAATACTAAATTATAATATTTTTCGAGCTTAAGATCAGTAAAGTTTTTTAATTTAATTTTTTTTTTTTTTTGAAATATATTTATTAAGCTTGAGGTCTTTTCTTATATTATTTTAATAAATATATTTCAAAGAAATATAATAAAAAAGGTCAATTAATAATATAATTAAAATTCTTTAATTTTTATTTGTTCAATATTTCGCCACTTCTTGCTGTGGCTTCTTCAGCAAATTGTTTCTTTTTTTTCTTGAAGAAGCCACAAAAAGAAGTGGGGAAATATTTAACAAATAAAAATTAAAGAACTCTTTACTGACCTTAAGCTTGAAAAATATTATAATTTAAATTAAAAAAAAAATACGGTCAATTAAATAGCAAGAAGCGAATAAATACTTCTGTATCAAGTGATAATCAAGTCACTACAAAACTGATTCTAAGTAATACAGACGTTGGTGTAGTTTATGGTTGAAAAGTATGCTGTTTGGTAGGTGCAAGACATTCTCTAGTTTTTGCTGGGACGTTTAGGCATAGCTGGCCACGGTTCATAACCTCATATAGCTCGTATAGCTGCTGATGTGGCCCGTCGCTTCATCTAACGTTGGCACATATTCTTTCTATATGAATTCTCTTATTTCATTAGTACATTATTAAATAATAAAAAGCTAACACAGACATTCAGTCATCCAGGCATGTTTACACGCAAGTGAACGATTTTATTTCACAAAAAAAAAAATAAATAAATCATGTTACAGAGAAAAAAAAAATATTACGAATGCATGAAAAAATACAGCTAACAAACCAAACTGAGCAAAAAGAAAATTTACATAAATAAAACCAACCGAAAAAGAAGTTGAAGCAAATGCAACAAACCAAATCAAATTTCTCATAATAGTTATTTATACATTTACAAGTTGTTGCCATAGAGTTGGTCCTTCAAAAGCCTACCAGCAACAAGATAATCATCATCATCAGCAGCATTCTTTATCTAACTTGACTTGAAAGTTTTTGTGGGTTTTAGTTGGCAATAATAATGGTTAACAAACAAAAAAGAGAGCTTTTTTCACATTGACACTATTCAACGAAATATAAGTGCACTTTTGCAAAGACTAATCGAGCCAACCAAGCAACCAACCAGCCAAACAAACCAACCATTCATTCATGCCATTCATTCCCCTGCATTCATTCATTCGTACATTCATATTCACACACAATTATTGAATAGCAA
Organism: Dexiosoma caninum; assembly: GCA_963924685.1. Lineage (NCBI taxonomy): Eukaryota > Metazoa > Arthropoda > Insecta > Diptera > Tachinidae > Dexiosoma > Dexiosoma caninum. Next base: position 77,688,823 of record OZ004729.1, on the reverse strand, counting down.
AACTTATGAAAACAAAGTGATGAAATGTTGCTCTTAACATTGAGCATGATGAAGATAGTGTCAATGATAATGAAGTTGGTGTTATAAATTATTGCAATGAGAGCATGTTGGTGGTAAGTTTAGTTATTTGCTTTGTTTGTAACTATTTGAAATGGCAAGAAGAAAACCTCTTCAGTTTGCAAGCTCTTTCTTTCTTTATTCATTCATTGCCATTACACCGCTACTGACTGCATCCAGCCTGTAACTTGAGCAAAAAAAATAAAGAACAACAACGATACACAGTTGCTGGCATTGAACTTTGCATAATAATAATTTTTTGTTGTTACCCAGTTACACAACAACAACAACAACAACAACAACAACAACAACGTCATCATTACTATTTACTGAAAACATAGTCAGTTAGTGAGTCAGTCATCTACTCATCATCATTGTCACCATTATGATTTCATGGAATAGCATCATCATCATTTTGAGTATGAAAAAAGGCACACACAAAGCAAACTCCACTTTTCCATAGACTTTACACAGTCAGTCTGCCAGTCAGTCTGTTTTCTCATTTGGGATTTTTAACAAAACATTGACAGCAACAACAACTACAACTACTAGAAATAAAAAATTCATTTGGAAAGTCGTTTACTTTTGGAGTTGTACCTTTCTTTAATAAATATTCTTCAAATTTATTAAAGTACCTTATAGATGGCAGTGTAAAATACACTAACAGGCAGTAACATATTGGCCGCGGCTGCTGATTAAGTTTGTACGTGTATCAATTCGGTGTTTAGTTTTGTCCGAATTGCTGGCTGATGCTGAGCATGTTTGCTTTGTCTGTTAGCGATTTCACATTTGAAGAGCGGATTTAGAGGAAAATTTCTTTCGTGTCCCATGTGAATCCCTTGAAAATAAAAAATTGCCCAAAGTGAACCTTATAACCAATTACAGGGTTAATTATGAGATGTAGCTTGGGTTAAGTTATGTTAAAAATAGAGGGCAACTGCGTCAACCCCATTCCATACGGTATTGCACTTATGGCCAAAACAGACATGTTGTGTGCTCTACCGAAGATTCAGGATACATCCACCTCACTCCAAAAGGTCAATCCGAGTTCCTCAGACGTTCTAGGTTCGGTATATATATAGGTCCTTCGGAAAATCTGTTGTCTAATCTGACTAAGCGCTGGACAGTGAAAGAGGTAATGTTCCTTTGTCTCGTCCCCTTTCTCTCATGCCCTGCCAGTATCATGCGCGCCAGATGTAACCTCATCTCCGTCTGACCGCTTATTATACTAACCAGTCTCCTGAGTGTTGTCCTCTTCAGCCTTAGTGTCTCCCGATTCAGCCTTAGCTCTCCTGATTCGGTCCGTCTGAAAGTATTTGGACCACCCTACCTACGGTAGTAATTTGTCAAACCCTCCAATGTTCCTCTTTCGCCCAGTGTTTGAATTCGGCCTTGAGCCCCAGAAAAGGTCTGTTATTCTGCAGTGTGATGATATCCAAAGATGATCCCATCCCGTCAAGCCTGTCAGCCTCTCGTTGCCTATTATACAATGATGTCTAGATATTCATATTATCTCCAGATCTTCCCAGTATTCATATGAATTTATCTCATTCTTGCATGTAAGGAGAGTTCCGAACTTCCCCTCCTTCTCCATTAAGGCCTTGACTCGCTTTGCTATCTGTAAAGATACGGCCGCAGCCCACTATCAATTTAATGTCTTCCATGACTGTTTTAACCACAGGCGGAATGCTCTCCTTACATTGAAAGTCATGTCATAGAGCATACTACCACTCAGTCAATATTCTTCGAACTGTCTGTGTAATGTCGGTTCCCGAAACATTCTCCGTTACGCTCCCTGCATTCCATTCCGGCATCAGGGTCGTACAGTTAGTGTGTATTAACCTGGTTGGGATTCTGCATGCGCCACTGTAAGATGCCCACTATTCTTCCAACATCATCAATCTGCCAGTACTAAGGCAGTCTTATATTTAACCCGATCGACAATATCGATACCACTTTCTCCATCGCCCTCATTCACATACTTATGCAGCACTGCCTTTGGATCGTCTGAAGAGATTTTATATTAATCCTTCTCTGCAATGATACCCACAACGCTAATGATGCGTACGCAAGTTTTGGTCTCACCACCCTCATATTAATAGGTGTATTGTGAAATTAAAAATGTGTTTTTATACATATCGCACTGCTTCCAACAAAAAGGGTCAACTAAAAATTTTCCAATTTCCACTTTTTGCACGAAATCGATGTACAGTGGTCATATCTGTCCACTGTAAAAATAATACACATCATTTTTGCAACTATTTCACCAAAAATATACAGCTGTATCCCTCTTCCTGATATAAAAGTTGCTGCTCCAAAAAAAAAAAAGTTGTTTGTCTCTATTAAAAATGTGTAAATTTTGAGTTGACGCTTTTTAAAGGAAACAGTGCGATATGTTTGTTTACACGTATTTGAAAGTATATATTCGTAAGCATTCAAATATCCTTAATTTTTAATGTATAAAATTATGTTTGTTAAAGTGACATTTTCTTTGTCGTTTCCAAAATACAAGTTTTTTTAAACTGCTCCTTCCTTCTGCTGCACAAATTTTTCCTATAAATGTTTATATTTTAGTCCTGCTTTCAATTCTCCAAATGCATCGTGATTATTAAATACACAAATACTCATTCATACCCCAAAAGGGGGGGATTTCTTTTACCATCTCTCCTTGAGTGACTGACTGAATGGTTTTTGCCCGTGTGCTTATTTAACTCGCCTCCGCTTTTCAGGCCTTTCTTTTGCTTTATGCAATTTTTTCCTCTTTTATTATTTGTTTTTGAGTGTGGGTGTATAAACTTTCTTCCCGTTTGTTTCCTCCTTTTTTTTTATCATTCACACATATTGTGCGAAATTGTTTACAAAACTCATAAAACATTATGCAGTCCAAAGGATGGATATGAAACTTCACTTATTTCCTTCGGTCTGTGTTTTTTTGTGTGGCTTTTTTATTTGTTTGCTTCAACTCTTTTTGTTGTTGCTTTTTTAATATTTTTTTATTTCTTGTTTTTAATAAATACGTTTTTATTAACGAACAGCAAAAAAAAAAAAAGAAAAAGGTTTAATTAAATTTCGAGCCTGCCTCTTTTTGAAAAATATTAAAATTTCTGTTTCGTTTGAAATTGAAATGTGAAAAAGCTTTTATCATCATCAATTGAGAGTTGAGTGGATCCATTAAAAGGAAAGACGTATTTTTCTCTTTTTTTTTCTTTGTCTCTTGTAAATTTAAAGCGTCAAGATGAACAGGGAATATCAATTTCGAAAGTGCCTGCATGTTGTGAGAGTGTGTGAAAGTTTTTCGCAAGGACTTTCAATTGTATCAATTAAAATGGTGAAGTGCGTATTTGTGTCTGCGTTTTAGTTTGGAGTATTGAAAAAGAAAATAAGTCTGGCAATTTGTGGAGCTATAAAATAATTTTTTAAATTAACAATTGTAATAAATACAAAAAAGAATGCATGCCTCAAGATACCAATTGAAAATGTTATTTCACGCAAAGAAAATTAAACTCATATTGTAATTGTACTCAGTAGTAATAAAATTGGAAAATATTTAAAATGTTCATTTTTATTATTTCTTTTGTGTTTGAGTATGTCTATATACACCACGTATTTAACTGCTGTTCAAACGTACAAGAAATAATAAAAAAATCATTAATTGGTGGAATATTGTAAATAAATTACGTATGCAGAAGGAAATCACAAGGTTGGGGAAACTTTTCACGCAAAAAAGCGAAAATAAACTTTCCTTCACATCAATATCTCCCAATTCCATACAAAATCATTAGTCATCGTTCGAAAACAAATTACAAACGAGCGTTTTTCTCAACAATATGAGGCTTAACTGCATTATTGGCAGTTGTTCTTATGCCAGAAGCACAAATTCAATTCGTCACATCACTAAGTTGTTCGCGCGAGAGAAACAAGCCGAACAGAAAATACCGACGGCGGCTGCGACATAAAAAAATTAACGGCGGTAGTGACTAAACGACTGTGCGCCGAAAAATATGGAAAAAATACTTTGAATTTTCATATTTTTCGTAAGTTTATTTCAGTTTTTATATAAATGGATAAATGTTATAGAAGAAATCATTATAATTATTATATTTTTCTCGATGCGAAAACTTCGCACAAGCTACAGAAACGAGCCACAGATTTATCTTGAATTATACTATAGAGAATGGCTTGCACGATATGCGAATATCACAGAAATACAATTTTTCCCTTTTTCTGGGGAGAGTACATTTCATATTTTTAAATTAATTTTTTTTTGGCATTCAAAATGTGCCATGCATATTCGCTTTAATACCTTAAAACCGCATGACCATTGCTGTGTACTCTAGAACTGTAGCTGGAAGTTTGCTGCTGTTAAAAAACTTGCTTAGTACCTTGGTGCCGCATATGTTTATTCAAGCATTCAATTGTTCCTACGAGCCCTCATGAACAAAAAATTTGTTAATATCTTTTCACAGTAGATTTTTTCATATAGCTGGCCGAAGTCTTTAGACCAGGCAAAAAAGGAGCCACTTTTCCCTGCTTATTTAACACACTGGTGAATATTTTTCATTTTAAATTATATGCCGGATTAATTTCATATAAACTTTATTCTAGTTAGTTTGATGTGTGTGTAATTTTACTTTGGTTTGAATGATGATGTGTAATAAATAGTGGTTGGGTGGCTGGGTATTTGAAAAAAATGTTCATATAATAATTTTTTTAAATAAACTTATTTTTTATGCAAATTTACACGAATGGAAAACATTCATTCTGGTATAAACATCGTGTAGCATTGTTTATTTTATTTATTAACATATATAATTATGTGTATATGATGTAATATGTGTATGTGCATACATACATACGTATTTGATCATATTTTTCTTTGAAATATTTACAAATACAAAAATATCACAAAACGTATGCAACATTGTTCTTTCTTAACTTTGTTTCTCAGTGTATGAGGTCAATTCAGGAAGAAGTTTTTTTTCAAATGCAGCAGTGCTTATCCCGGAGGTGGCAGCAGATGAGATATTTTAGTCTTATGAAGACAAAAGGCATGCAAAGTGAAGATGGGAATAATTCCACCTGATCATTACGCTATCATATCGTCAAAGGCCATATGACTTGCTATTCTGGACGCCATCAGGAAAAAGCAGACTAGTGGTGTCGTACCGAAATTTAATTTCCGTTCGCTATTCATAGTTACCTCCTGCAGATTCGGGGAAATGGTTAGGGAAATCAGTCGCGAAATTCAAGCCATGATAGGAAGCGTAGTTGGACATCGTGTGTACATATCCCGACCCCAAATCTTCATTGGCCATTTCCCTGAGGTAGTTAGCACCTCTACTGAGGATAGCCTTGATCTCCTGGACGCAAGGTAGAATTTGTCCTGTAGCGAATAGCGTCCGGAAAGACTCAGTAGCTGAAATTGCAATGATCTTAGCACCACTCTCCGCCGAAATAATATCAGCACACCAACACTGCCTTTGCTATGGATTTGCCAAATGAGGGCAAAATTTAAGGCTTCTTCTGATGCAGTGGAAAAAATGACGGCAGTAAAGAGTGTAAGGCTTTCAGGTCCTTCACAAACATCCGAGACATCTTTAAGCTTGGCTGCATAGAAACCGCCCAGTGAACGGCCACTATTTTCAATGACGTCAATTGCTACACCGCCCGGTTCGGAAAGGGAGCAGATTGCGTTAAAGTTAATGTCGATACCGTGGCGCATAATTCGACAGTGCTCTCAACACCGGGTAAATTTGTGACGTTTACCACCACCTTTAAGGGCACAAAGAAAGCAACTAGTAACTTACCAAGTAAACATAGGTTGCTATCTTTATCATAGTTATCTCTGCCTATGATATATACCTTAATTAGATGGTTTGTGCTGTCCAAACACGGTGTCGCAAGAGAAAGTTTAACGGCATGGTCTTTAACAAGCAGGCTTCCATTTCTCCATAAAGTAACCTTATCCGAAGAGAGAGCAGACATGGAAACTTTCATCTGCACAGTCTACACAGTCCCTCCGATGACTCCTGTCGAATGCAACAGCGCCTAGATTAGTAAAACTCGTATCAGGGCACATGTCATAAAAATGACGATATATACCGAACAGACCAATAACTATTCTTTCCGCGTGACTTTAGATAGCAACCACAAACACCACAGATCCAAACCGTAACACAACAACCTTTCGACAAAGCCTTCAACTTGGAGAACTAGCGACATCAGTTATCAGGCTTTAAACGCTGTGAGGTACTCACGAAGACCTGGTCCACTAAGCTGTAAGACGAGCTCAGCGTTTAGATATCAGTCATTAAATCCCTACTCAGTACGAAGCTGTGTAGGCACCCGTTAAGTAACAGCTGTTAAGCAGCCAAATACCGTAAAACAAACAAAGTCAGATCTCTGGTTTGATCTCGAAGAGTCGCCTCTTCTGTCATCTTCAAGCCCAGGGGAGCTGAAGGTGATGCATTATCTTCTCTGTTCATATTTCTTGACCTAAGGTCCTTATTGTATGTCGTAAATCAAAAGACTACGGCATACATACATTCCACAATTTTGAGAACGACAGAGAAAAAATCGCAGAGTCTTATGAACATCGCTCAATGCGACCCTAAAACCTTTCTGCATTAGCCAGTTACTGTTACTAACGTTTCTAGCGAATACGACGGAGATGTTGTGACCTATTAGTAACACTTTTGCTGCCAAACCGAAAAGAAGCTAAGAAGAAGAAGAATTGGAAGACATCAGAATGCATCAATCGCTTCGCGACGACAAATATACGGTCTGCGGAAGTAGTGGCCCTAGCTGAAAAGCAAGCGGGGAAGGAACACTGCCGCAAACAAAGCAAACATCCACTTCAAATAAACCTCTATCAGGCCTCAAAGCAGCCTCGAATGTTTCCATTCATTAATTCATTAACATTCATCGCCTTTTAAAGAACTTTTAGAAAAGCCCCGCTTTTACGACTTTTGTTCTTGTGCAAATAATTATAAAAAATTTATATTTTACTTTCTACTTGTTTGAAAGCAAGTGCTTCTTTGTTTTCTTGTCCATATTTTACTTATTCTAAAGTTGTTTTATGTTTTATGTTTTATTTTTTTTTTTTCCTTGGCTTGGTTCTTTTGGTACGTGCTAAAAAATTTCATGGTCTGGCAACTTAATTCATTTTGAGTTATTTTATCATTTTTTTATTTACACTTAGAAATAAATCCCACACTATCAGCAAATAAAATAAAGGACAAACAAAACACAAAAACAAAAAGCATACATTTTCATATACGGGTTAACAGCGTTACATTCATCTTGTCCTCCACCTCCACCTCCACCTCCACCTCTACCGGCAGCTCAATTCATTGTTTTCTTTTTTGCATAAAATGAGTTTTGCTTGGCTTTATTTTTGGTATTTTCTTCCGTTTTCCTTTGAGATATAAATCTAAAAAGATGTGTGTGTGTGTGTGTGTGTGTGTGTTTGTGTTTTCTGCAACTTCTTTCTTTCACTCGTAACATGTCGTCGTCATTTTTCACGTGTAAATTGGAGTAGAGCGTACATTTATTTTATCTACTATTTAGATTTCTTCAAATAAATCATACAAAAGCAGCAGCAGTCTTCTCGGGTAGAATGTTTTAAATTTTCTGTAGAATAGAGTTGACGGCATTCACACGTTTTTGCCCGTATGTTTTCCAAGGTGATTACAAGTGTAATGTGAGATTTCGTGTGACATGTTTGTTATTTTTATTTCTGTTGTGCTGATTTCCTTTTCATATTGTAAGAAGTGTATGTGCATAGAGCTTTAGCCAAAAAAAAAAAGAAAGAAAGGCAAGAAAAAACTTTACATGAAATGTGCCGTTTCCGTTTCGAAAATAGGCGTTACCTTTAAATGAAATAGATAAATATAATGTGTTTTTTCCCCGAGGTTGGGGGGGAGGTAGAAGATATATTGTTTGCTTAATGGAATGTATGAATTGTGGAAACCAACAATGTCGTACATCAATCACAGAAAATCTTTTTTTCTCTTTTCATTTCATTAAAATTAACACATTTTGCATTTTTTGTAAAATGCTGGATCTCGTCATGCTTGCCATGAAATTAACTATTGTATCCTTCTTTATGATGCTTACTTACGTCATATGTTTATATGTATATCTCTCGATCTATATAAATTAATAATAATATGCAATATCTCAAGTGGGCGTGGCAGCTCCCATACTAAACAGATATTTATAACGTTGAAATTTTGTGTGAGCACTTTTATTATCATTTTGGCGTCCTTGCAGGGGAACGTAGGTGGTTGTAAACGGGGAGCGGGCAGGCAACTTACAAAAGCGGCGTCCACAAATCCAATATAACTGTGCAATTCTGCGTATTGTACAATACAATCACCAATGTGTATGTTATATTCGAAGGTGGCAGAAATCAATATATTTCTGATTTTTATTGTACAGCCAAGAAAAGTGCAATATCCTGCGCAATGTGTTGAGCAAAGTTGGACAATCACACTTATTCTGTGTTTCGATTCGAATCGAAATTTTCTCCGTTTGCCAACTTTGGTATTCTGCGCTCCGTTTCTTTTCGATTGTATGTATTCTCTGCATTACGAGCGTAACTACGTTTCTGTAATTTTTAGCTTTACTAATGGAAAGTTTTTTAATTTTTGTTTGTGTTAAGAAATGTAATTATGAAATGTAATAAATTTATTTTTTAATTATTTTTTGTTATACTGAAATGTTAAAAATTTATTTAAATGAGGGTGGCGATGGCACGATGGATGGTAGTCTGCACGTTGACTACGAATCCAAAAACAGACCTGGGTTCAACCCCAGTTTCAGACCAAAAATTTTAAAATAAAAATAAACATCTCGCATTTTTCTGATGTTGCATTAGTGTGTCAGTTGTTGTCGGAAGGTTTCAGTGGCGAAGGCATAGTCACTGGTCACTGAACAATACCGGCTTCAGCTGATAGCAATCCAAAACACATCAGAACGCCCTCCTTCGTCGGTATTGTTTTGCACCGGCGAAGTAAAATAATAATAAAAATGGCTACTAAAGAAGCTTCAGCACTGCTACGAGTATAAACAAAGAACGTGCGAAAGCAGAGCTGCAAAAATAATTAATTAAGCTTCACCTCCTGTCGTTTCTCCTACTATCCCTTTCCTATAGTTCCAGCACAATGCTTCGCATGTGTAGGAGTCATCTCCTAAGTGTTGGTCCTAGATAAAAAAAAAAAAAAAAAAAAAATAACAGTACCAAAAGCCGGCGGCTTTCTCTATCTCTATTTTTCATTTCTTGACGGAATTCTGGAACCCGTTATTTTCCTCTTCTAAAAACAATGCCGCTGATATGGATTCCAATTTTTCTTCAAATTAAAATAAATAAACTTTATATCTCTCCTACAATGATGATGTATAAAAAATTAAAATGTCACCTCCGCCACTACAGGTTTCTTCAGACTGGAATAGTTTGGGCACAAATACTGTTTACTTATATTTTGGCAGATAAATATTTCTCTTGGCAATGCTGCCCATAAATATTTAGATATGAATGTTAAACATCGGATCTGGCAACTTTTGCCATACAATAATCTGACAACCGTGTGAACGGTCAATTATTATTGGCAGAAAAGTTTATTGTCGCAGAACTGTGTGCCAATGAAATTGTATAGTTCTCTTTCAATAGTGTGAACAGACAAATTACCAGATGGTAACAATTTTTCATTGTGAGTGCATTGCCACCATATTGACGTATCATTTTTTTTTTCTTGGACAGGCACTCAGGGGATGGACCCGTACACATGCGATGCATTGTGCTGGAACTAGGAAATTAGGTTATGGAAAGGAGGATAGAGGGAATAGTGTCTGTTGACATTTGATTTAAATTTTCTCACGTTAAAAGTGACAGGAAACACCTCCGCGGGAAGTCCATTCCACATACGTGCTGTTCTGTCAAAAAACGAATTTTCTCTGTAATGCGTAGTGCTAGTCACCGCCAAATCGACCATAATATTGTACAATCTGACAATCGTGTGAACATAGCTTCAGCCTTTACACACGAATTTGGGAAATTGTACATTCAAACTGTAAAATACATTCACACTTAAATAGTTTACAAATTTATAACTAGTTCTAAATACTTTGTGATACTGTGCATTAAATATTTTTTTGGAAAATTTCAAGAATTTATCAATATATAGGCACCCCTTTATAAGTTTTATTTTAACAAACATTAAACAATAAAAAAATTTATTAATAAAAAAATTTAAAATGAATTCATATCAATAAGTGCTTCAGAAGTCATGCAAATACCAATTCATAGTGAACGCATTATCGGTTTTTTTGTTTTTGCTGGGTATGAATTTATTTATTTACAAATATCTTCACCTTCATCAATTTTATGCCGAAATACTGTAAAATTCTCATATTTCTTTCTACTGTTTCTGTAATTAATATTTCTTTATACACGCAACTTATATGCTAATACACTTATTTAATTCTCATGGTGATGTTTGCCCAAGATTAGCCCTCGGTTTGGAATATTCTTAATGTCGGTTCTCTGGACAACGTTGAAAATGCCTTTCGTTTTATTACTGGTCGTATCTGTGTTACAATAATTTGACTGCGTTTAACTATTTTATCTGAATCTTATTTGTTTAATTATTTATTTCATGGCATAATTTATTTATTCATTCTATTAGTTTTTATTAGTAGTTTTTAACTGCTTCTTACAATTTCCTGTGAAAAATTCCAGCACTCAAGGCACACAGTGTAACACAACGACAGCCTCTGCTGCCGCTGTTGTTGTTGTGTTATAATTTATTACTGTTTTATTGTAGTTTATTTAGATTAAACTATTTTAGTATTTCATATTGTCCCTTGTGTTGATAGGAAATTAGCCAAAAATATATTTCTTTTCAGTCGGTTGCTCAGTTGGCAGTGTCATCATTGATAATGACCTGTCTGCGTGCTACTGCTGTTTGCTTATTTTTCTTCGTATTTCTACAAAATTAATTTGTCGATTGTTATCTTTTGTTTTATATAAATTGTAGTTTCTTCAAATTTGAATTTAGATTTTGTGCTGGCCAGTGCAAGCAACTTAATTTCGATAAGGAAAATTTAACATTTTATTTAAATTTTATGCATCGTTATAAAACTGCCAGCTGGTATTTTGAATATAACGTGCGTACAAATATTAATTAAATCTTTTTCAAGGCTTGTACAACGAAGTAAATATTTTGTTTATGGGCAATAAATGAAGAAGAACAAATTTTAAAGTTCAGACATAATTAGCTCATTCAAGTGACAGGTTTGCCCATATTTCTTTTAATTAAAAATATTTTTATTGGCTTTGAATTATCACTTTTGAACTCTTGCAGAACACATTCAACTCAGCAGATTAATTCATATGAACAACTGTGCTATTGTAATTTAATTATTGTACTTTGCGTTGTACTCGTATTCATGACAAGCTGTTTCGTCAAATATGAACACATGCTCGCCAATGGCACCCCTAGATTAAAATCGTGCGTTCTTCAGCTAATTTTAACCAGTTCACTTGCAATAGGAGCCGTGCATTAACTATATCATTGCATGTCTTTTTTTTCTGGGTATACGAGGTTTGTTCAAAAGAAAAGGTGAATTTTTAATTTGTTAGAAAAGTATTTATTTATTCATCTATATCCATTTTGTCCCCTTCAAAGTAATCTCCCTCACTTATGCCAGCGCTTCTTCCAATCCTCGAAGCACTTCTGAGATTCGGTATGGCCATCAGCTCGTCTTTCGATTTTGACTTTATTTCATCAATTGGGGCAAAAAGCTTTCCTTTCATTGGTCTCTTTAGTTTTGGGAATAGGAAACAAACGCAGGGAGCCAAATCTGGTGAATAAGGGTGTTGAGCCATGATTAGGGTGTTTTTTTTGGCCAGAAACTGACGAACAAGCATTGATGTGTGAGCTGGTGCATTATCGTAATGCAGAATCCATGATTTTTTTTTCCACAATTCCGATCGTTTGATTCACGCAAACACGTTGCATAACTTACCTGTAGTATTCCTTATTAACGGTACGACCTGTTGGCAAGAACTCATGATGCACTATGCCATAGTAATCGAAGAAAACAAAATTAACGTCGTCTATACATATTTTTAAAAAATATTGCATGCGATACTTTGCCTTCCTGCATGAATTTTGTACTGAATTTAAGACTTTCAGTTTTCTCCTCAGGCAGAAAGAATTATTGTGAACGAAAGAGTATATATGGGGCTATAAAACTGTGTTTATAGAATGTCTGAATTGTATTCGTGAATTTTTTTAGAAGCCTGTCTATGTGAAAAATTCTTTTATAAGAGTGGGTTTGTTGAGGGATGTGGCCACTATGGCCAATCGATTATTTCTCCGGGTATTCAACTTATTGTTAACTAAAGAGGATATACCAGTATAGGACTATAAACTGCGTTCAAAGAAAAATCTGAAAAATTTAAAACACTTTGTTTGGTAGCTGTAAAGCCTACTTTTATAAACAGGCCCCTCATCTGCAGTTCAACGTGGACATGTCCTGGCATGATTGGCAACGTACTTTTTCCGAAATTTTAGCATCATCATAAATATAAGTTAAAATTAACTTCTAAATTTAAGATTATTAATACATAATGATATGTATTCCCAGGCATCATTTTAAGTTACGAAGCATGATTTGAAAGGTATTTTTAATAATTTATTTCATATTTTTTACTTGTTTTCAATTGATTTTCTTTTAACTAAATGAACATCATTCCTCTTAAATTGAGGGCTCCATTTACAACACAGGAATTTCTTGAAACAAAACAAGTTGGTATAAAATTGATATTAACGGCCACCTCAGCAGTTTATTAGTTGCTTTATACTATTCATTATGATATGCTTAAGATAGAGTTGTATTAATTAATAACAACTAAATGTAACCGTGTTAAAGTTTATCTTTAACGTACCATCTTTTTCTAAAAAAAATTTAATTAAATGATCATTAATTATGTACAAAAAGTAAAAAAAAAATAAATAAACAAAAAAAAAAAAACCATGTCACCGTTACAGCCTAAAGCAAGTGCATCATGGACAAACTTTTCTTTGGTTTCTAGCAGCCCAACAAAACTGACGATCCCAAGGGTATTGTATGAATCTACATATTTACAACCGCATTTGAAAACATCCACCTCTTTTAGCCACTGTTTTCTTTTTTTTTCGTAGTTTTAAACTGTTAACTATTTCCAAAGGAAAAAATATATATAAAAAATACCCATGTCTGTGAACTTGTTTGTTCGACTTAAAAAAAGGTGCCTGTGGTCTTTCGTCTCTTTTTGGAAGTTTAACTAATTGTTCTTTGTATGTTCATTTATTTTTCAAAAATTGTCAGTCACAGACAATTTTTTTTTTGTTCTCTCGAATGGCTTTGAATATTTTGTCAAGCTAATTAGTTGTTACTACGAGAATTTTTATCCCCAAAAAAACGATAAAATTTTAAACTCTCTAAAGTTATGTATGAATGTACACTTTATCCTCTTTGTACGCGATATGTACGTTTCTCGAAAACTCGCGTAAAAAAATTACTTAAAAAGATGGGGTATCCGTATGGGATTATTGTAAATATTCTAATAAAATAAGTTTTATTTATTTGTTGCAATACCTTTTAGTAATTATCTCAAAAGCTGTCTGTTAATATATATAACTATTATTTAAGTTTTTAAATTGTAATACTGATAATATTTAAAAAAGGAATGGGATTGCTTCATGTATATTTATTCATATCGAGCCTTTGGTGCAATACCATAGTAACTCAAAATTTGAATTTTTTGAGCTGGGTATGCAGAAATGATCTTTGGGGAAATATATATCTAAAGGAAAAAAAGATTATGGTTCTACCTCTAACTGTTCAGATTCTACAGCTACAAATGTCTTTATTGCCTCCAGCTATTTCCAACAATATTTATTTGAAATATTATGAAATATTTCCTTTATGACAACAAATTTACAAACGGAAAACATTACAAATCATGCCTCTTTATTGATAAACTTTTAAAAAAATAACTTCAGTAAACGAATATACTAATCAGAACGATGGCTCAAAACTTCAAATGCATTTTTCTCAGTTCACGATTTTATGAATTACGACGGTATTGCACCAAAGGCTCGATATGTAATTAAAATTTATGTGGCTTCTTGCACATATGTATTTTATTTTCACAAAAAACTATATAGAAATCACTTGAAAAATAAATCATAAAACTTCATACACATATTAAAAAAAAAAAGAATGGAAAAAATAGGCCATTTAGAATTAATTTGCATGTTATAAATGAATGCATTAATTACTGTTTATTCAATTCAGAAATATTTATAGGCGAATATTTTTTAATTATTCGATTATTTAACATTTAAATTGCACTGCATCTTCCTCTCACCTGAACTTATTTGAAAAAAAAAAAACAATGGACATCCCCAGTTTTTTATTGTGGTGATTTTTTCGTACCGCACGATTTGCAATGCTGCCAACAATTTTTCGACCGAGTTAAATCCAGTCTAATTCTGTAAAAATAGAATGCAATATTTTTTTGCAATCGTTTTAAATAAAATTCACGTAAAAAAAATTGCGCGTAAAAACAGAATGAGGTGTATTCGAGTATGTAAATTAGTATTTAATAAATACCAGCGTGAAAAGTCAGAAGACTTTCTCACTTCAGGTTTGACGTTACAACCAACTATTAAAACTTGGTTTTACCATATAAAAATATATTCTTCAAGCTATCTTAAAACTTTTTTTTGAATTGGTTTTAACCCTAATCAAGTCAGATAAACTTTGTAACGAATCCAACCAAAATGTGCTGCAGAGGCACATATAAACCCATTGCATATTATATTTGGGAATTTATATCTCTTATTTGCATTTTTTTTCTTTCAAAGCAGTACTTGTTTCATATTGTAGAATAAAATCCGCATCCTCCGAAAATTTACTGTCGTCATCTTCATCTTGGTTTATACTTTCTGCAAAATCAATTTCTTCAATAATTGTCTCGATTTGTACATATAAATATATTTTACACATTGTAAGAAAAAGTTCCGTTTTGACAACTTTCTCTTTGAAAATTAGCCAACAATTTAATAAACTGTGTACGGTTACATTGAATGATAAAAATTGAATGGGAATTCCCCTTAATTTAATTTGTTGGTTCATAATGTTGCCGTATATGCCTGATAGGCACATTATGACAGGATTAAGTATATTTGAGGTTTTACATAAATAAATAAATAAATAGAAATTAAACACAGCTAATTTTTTTTTTATAGAAATAAAATAATTCAAAGTACGAATTCAAGAAGCACCAAGAACCATGACTTCAATTTAAAGAAGTTAGAACACTTCAAAGTGAAAGATGTGTCTGAAAGGCACATGTTGACTGGATTAGGGGTAAGTTGATTTACTTGGGGGTTACACATTCAAATTTTGCCTTTCCAATTTAACAATTCTCTGACTTTTTTACTAATGCGCTCATAATTTGAACATTTGATGAAAATTTGCTTTCAAATTCGCTGGGTAAATATTGCTTCAAATTATGGGCAAGAAAACAGCTAATATCTATTCTTATGAACAGCAAAGCCAAAAAATTAATTTGCTTTTAAATTGCTCAAAACTTACGTTTTTTTGTGAGGTCACTATTTAATGCATCGTTTATATTTTGCTCATCGCACCGATCTCAGTCGACGTCGGCCTCTAATTATATGAATCGAAAATACCAAAATTAATAAACACTATTGCGAATTTAAAATCAGACGTCTGATTTTGTGCTGTCCTGTTGTGTTCGTTGTAATTTTAATTTGACGAAAATCTCAAAAACATTTTTTAACAGCAGAAAAGGTGTTCCTTGATTTTTCTTAATTTTTAAGTTCAAGAAAATTAATAAAAAGTAATTCAATGTTTTTCTGTCTTCTATGTATGCAATGCATGCAGCGGAACTAACCTGTCATTTACACATACAAGTGCAAGTCCGAAAAACTCAATACACTAAAACTTTTTCACTAATGCAGTCACATTTTTCGAACTTGCGAGTGGATTTACAAGAAAATTGTCTTGCAAGTAACTTTTTGGCACTTGCGTCAAGTAAAATGCCAAATGAAAAACCAGTGTTGCCAAGTACGAGTTTTCTATTAATTTACTAGTATGTATTAAAATAAATGATTGTGATTAATTGTTTTTGTAAAAAAATAAAAAATGAAAAGGAACACAGGAAGTGCTATACAAAAACACTTCCTAATCGTAATTTTAATAATTTAATATTTTTTGAAAAAAATAAGTTTTATAAACGGTGTGGAGGGAGGGTGGCGCCGTTGGTTGGAATTACCAATTGTGCCGATTTGTTTGTCACGATGTCGCTGTGGTCGAATGAGCAGCGGGAGTTCGCTGTGGAAACATTTTTTAAGAGTAATGATTCTTACGTAATTGCTCGTCGACAATTTTGTTCAAAGTTCGGGACTTCCAGGAGCGATTATTCATAAAATTTTAAAAAAGGATCTGGATGACATACTCTTTAAAAAATAAAATCCGCATTTCCATTCTATCGTTCAATGCTCTTAATAAAACTTTGTGTCATTTATTACGTTTTTTATTTAATTTTTTTAAATATATTTATTAAGCTTGAGGTCTTTTTTTATTTTATTTTGTTTTATTATTCGATATTTCGTTAACAGCTTGTTAACATCATCAGGAGTAATAAGAAATTATAATTGTTTTTTTTTTCTTTTTTTTAATAAATATATTTCAAAAAATATAATAAAGAAGGTCAATTAATAATATAATTATTTTTTATTTAATTTTGGAAATATAAATCTGCTACCAGACACCCTGTACTTTGCTTGTTGACAGCTTTTTTCAAATTAACTTCCACGCAAGTGTGTAAACACTCAACCAACTTACCAGGCATTCGAACTAGTTTATTATTTTTCCAGATGATAATACCTATTTGCTACTTGCAAGTAATCACTTACATGTGTAAATTCAGGGTAAGGAAAGGAATAGCGATAGAGATGATAGTTGATGGAAAGCTTAAATATTTTGACAACTCGGATTTTGCACGTTTTTTTGTTTTTATGCCGCCACTTCTTTGCTGGCAAAGAGACGCATTAATATTTGAAGCTGTGTTTGGTAGACATTTTTATTAATTATTTTACCTCGCCGATGATACTCTGATGTTACTTGTTGATTAGTATTAACTGAAGTCAGTGACCAGTGTGCTTGACCAGCTTCATTTTTGTATCATTCTGTAGAAATTTTACCCTGAATTTTGATAAGTTCTTTTCGTCATGCTTCAGCTACTGACTGACAATAGAGACCGAAACTTTATCTCCACTAAAAATATTTTTTAATTATCTAGTCTACGTTTGGTTAAGAAAACAAAAAAGAGAAACGATTCTTTCAAAAAAAAAAAATTGTAACAATTCATTTTTCATAGCCAACCATTAGTTCTATTCTCTTGCACACTGCCAATAATATGTTTAGTTGTATAGTTTAATTTCTTGCAGACAGTTCTGTGTAATATTAAAATCCCATTAAAATTATTAAATTAACATAAATATAAAGGAATGTATGTATGTATATGGAAATGGAAAATAATAATTATAGATTTGTGGTTATTTTAGTTGCATTTTATCAACTCACTTCATCATTATCATTATCATCATCATCATCATCATTTACTTTTTAAAATGTTTTTTAATTTTTTTTTTCATTCATTATTATTAATTTTAATTTCTCTTCTCTATCTTGGTGTCTTCGCATTAACGCTTTTCAAAACAAATTATATTTAAATATATAATTACCGATTTACTGATGTGGATGCGGCAGTTATATAGGGTTTTGGTGAAGAGACCACCTAAAGCGTTCACCCCCCTTTTCTACCGACACTCAGCGAAAGGAAAAATTTTGAATATATTTATTTCAAAAATAATGAGTTATTATGTGTATAATTATCAAATTTACAAAGTTATTTTATGCAAAAATATCGGAAATAATTATGAAAATTTTCTAATTACTTTGTCTGTCTTGCCGTGTGTCCGTCTGTCTGTCTGTCTGTACATTTCATTTTATAATGAGTTTCTCACACATGAATTTGTTATGCATCTTAGATTTGCATAATTATCCATACAAATACCTTTGAGACAATTGTGAAAGAAGTTCTCAAGGTTGTTTTTCATTAATTTAGAATAGCAGACGGTAGCACAAAAAAAATGAATGTTATTAAATTAAGGAAATGCTTCGAAAGTATAGTCGGGATATTTTTAAAAATGTTCTAAATTATAATTATCGCCATTGCTTTCGCATTAGCTATAGTTGGCTGCCTCAACTCGGTGTGAAAACCATCTTCTGCACCTCTATCGTGACTGTTTTTTTTTTCCCAAAATTGGAATTATGCATCATTCTGCGTGAATGATAAACAAAATTCCAATTATTGTGAACGCCGATGTTTTTCCCACGATTTTTTTCCTGTTCCCTTTGATTTATTCACTTGATTTTTACTGGAGAATTGCATACAAAATGAAAGTATATTCTTCTTTTAGTGAGATATTTTGATAAATTTAGTGCGCTCGGAATAATGTCAACTAATGAAAACTGCGACTATTGACGTTTATCAGATGGTGACATTTATTTTATTGATAGTGTGATTTGAAACATTTTTATTGTTCGTAAATTAAAACTATACGAAAAGCTTTCAAACCTAACTAAAAGCATTCGGGCGGCTACACCGAAGTTTTTCAGCTCCTTTTTGTTTGAAATTTTCGTATGGTTAACATATTTACCCCAGTACGCTGTAATTGCCAGTTTTGAAAGACGATATAGTTATGGAGTGTATAGAAAAATTTAAGATTAAAACTAGAATAATGACGAAATATGTTGATGATTTATTTTGCATTATTCAGAAAAATGGAATTGACAATATGTTAACAGATTCTTCTATTAAATTTACGATGGAAGGGAAGTTGAATTGACGGCTTCCATATTTTGATAGATTATTAATAAGCACAGTGAGTATTATAGTATTGAATTGATCAGGAAGAATAATTAATTATTACTCTTAACACAATAAGCGTATTATTATTAATACTGCAAGAAATTTAATAGAAAGGATATTAGTCTCACTTCTATTTTTATTTTAACCTTTATTAAAATTTTTTAATTATATTTATTTTTGAGCGATGGCCTTTTTTTGTGATATTATTATATAAATGATAAAGAATTTCATAACAGAAATAACATTAAGTTTAAAAGTATATTGAAAGGTAATGATTTTCCGAATAGTTTAATTTATAAATTAATAGATGAGTATTCAGAAAGGAGAGTAAATAGAACAATAATTGATTCAAATACAGCTAAAATATACAAATCAATGATATATATATATATAATATATATACTATTATTGTTTGAACATTTACAACCATTAACAAATGTTGCTACTAATTCACATTAATTAAATAATTTAGTAATTTGTTGAAGACTTAAATCCATGACTGTCAAAATACATGCCAGCTGTAAGATTTTCTAAAACAAACCCCCTTTACCATCATTAATGTTATAGCTTTTAATGTTCTCCAAATTTATTTATTTATATTTTCAAAATGTTCTTGATATTTAAATTCCTTTAGCCCATAATTGCAGCCACATCTTGTGACAAATGTTGAATATTCGAGAAATGATCTAAAAGTGAACGAGGACAATCCTTGAAGACTCTGTGGCAATTAACACCAGAGCGACCCAAGTGCTCGGCATGATAATACTCATTGTCCGAGTTAGTCGATAATTTGTCAGCCGAAGAAGAAGGTCTAAATTAAAAGAAAAGTTATTAACACGTTTTCGCAAACTGAGAAATAGCAAAACTGACGTTAATAAAATATGTAGCAATTCCGCAAATAGGCCATTGTAATAATGGAAGGGCATTGCGGCCGCCTCACAGATGCTTTTCAAAATACAAGCACGACCCGAAAGACCCATGCTATAAAGAACAATCGTTCACATTATTGATTTTCATTTCTATTTTTAAAATCTTACCGAATTGCTAATCCCTCTAGTCCCTTATAAAAGGCCCATCGATAACTGCTGCCTATAGCGTGCTTTTGATCGACAAACTCTTTCATACTATTTTCTGGTACATTATCCGGTGTGTCTAAGAATTTCTCCAAATTCAATTGGTTGCCAAATTTACGTACAAACTGTGTTACGGTTTTCGTTTTTAATTTTGTGACATTGTCGGGCAGGCTATATATCGCTTTTATAACGTAACCAGTGGTGACAGCCTCAAAAGCCAGATCTTGTAACGGTATGCCGATGCCAGTAATCAACTAAAAAAGGGGGGAATTTTAAAAACCAATTTTTTTAGTTCAATTAATTTTTGTGAAATTTTGTGAATAATATTTTTCAATATAGAATAGTTAAAAATTTTAAAAATTTCCCTGCGCTGAAGTATTTAGCGCACTGGCCCTACAGAGCGAATATAGTTGTGGTTGAATTCTATTCGATTCCAATTCTTGTCTTATTGAAATTAGAACTGCGCAAAAGTTTTACCATCTTGCTCTTTCAGAAAATCTTATTGTATTAACAAACGACTTAATCAGTCAAACACCGAAGGGAAACTTGTAGAGCTCTATTGAAGAAAAGTTACTTTTCCAAAAAAGAAAAAAGTACCTTTTTCAAAACCCATTTTTTTCCAAAAGTACCCATTCAACTTTATAAAAAAAAGCACTTAATTTGATACTCATATCATGGGAGTGTATACAAATAGTAAAAAATGTACATAATAAGCAGCATTTAAATGGCATAAAAATACAAGTTCAAAAAAAGTCACCCCATATATGTTCGAAATTCGAAAATGAAAGAAAGCACATTCGAAATTTTTTTCTAGAAGAAAAGAGTACGGAACAAAGCGTTGTTCTATGTGCAATTCTTTTACACATATATGAATGCATGAGAGACAGGTACCAAAAATTCAGTTTTTTCCTATTTTACCCACTAAAAGTACATACTCCTACATGGTAAAAGTACCAAAAAATAGTGTCTGCTTATTTTTCAGCAGCATTTATATGGTTTTGTAATTTTTTTCCTAGCTGTTTGAATTTCGATTTTACCCTTTTTTACCCGCTTTAGCATTAGAAGATCCAAAAATACTGTTGTAGTGGAACTGAATATCGAAAGAGGAGTTTACATACCGAATTTTAAGCCTGTAGCTTTAGCCGTTGGAAGCAATCTTTAAGTAACTATTTTTTTATATGGGAAAGAATG
Source organism: Dexiosoma caninum (assembly GCA_963924685.1). Classification (NCBI taxonomy): domain Eukaryota; kingdom Metazoa; phylum Arthropoda; class Insecta; order Diptera; family Tachinidae; genus Dexiosoma; species Dexiosoma caninum. The sequence continues at coordinate 77,667,481 of OZ004729.1, read as the reverse complement.
GATCACACTTTTTCTATTTTCCAACATTTTCACGGAAATTTTCTAATTTTTTTTTTTTTTTTTTTTTTTTATACAAATCATCTCCTGAAAATGGCAAACCTACCAAATGAAATTTCACACAAAATCCTTCAGCCTTTCCCAACTGATGCATTTACATAACTGGAGCATTTAATTTTTATATATTTATAGATTTAGTAATAGTAATTAGAAATATTGAACACCCACCTGAGTTCTAGCCGGTGTTGATTGTGGATAAATTAAAAGAGGCACTGAACCTTTAACCGGCAGCGATGAAATAAGAATACCGGCGACCAAATAATAAATAATTTTACACATTTTTCAAGCAAGTGCCTTAATAAAAAAAATTAATTTTGTATATTCTTACGAGTAACTGTTTTATTTCTTTTTTTTTATTTGTACTTGGAAAATCTCACAGGCCTGTGATAATGACTGAATAACTCAATTGCGTTTGGTCAAAGACTGAAACTATTGTTCTACTTAAGAAACTTCTTAACCAAAAATTTTTTATAACATTTAAATTTACTAATTATGTGTTACCATCATTTGGTATTTCATAGTCAGGCCTCAGCAAAAATAAAAAAAGGCGTTATTATCTTGTAATATTGAGAAAAAGTAAAATGTTTAACCAGTTTTTCAATTAACACTTTCAAAAGAGTTTAAAAGTGGTACAATTTGTTAATGCAACAACAACGTTATTAGAAGAGTAGTAATGAAGTGAATTGAGATATCATTTGCTTGTATTTTTATGCCATATGGGAAAGAATGGATCACACTTTTTCTATTTTCCAACATTTTCACGGAAATTTTCTAATTTTTTTTTTTTTTTTTTTTTTTTATACAAATCATCTCCTGAAAATGGCAAACCTACCAAATGAAATTTCACACAAAATCCTTCAGCCTTTCCCAACTGATGCATTTACATAACTGGAGCATTTAATTTTTATATATTTATAGATTTAGTAATAGTAATTAGAAATATTGAACACCCACCTGAGTTCTAGCCGGTGTTGATTGTGGATAAATTAAAAGAGGCACTGAACCTTTAACCGGCAGCGATGAAATAAGAATACCGGCGACCAAATAATAAATAATTTTACACATTTTTCAAGCAAGTGCCTTAATAAAAAAAATTAATTTTGTATATTCTTACGAGTAACTGTTTTATTTCTTTTTTTTTACTTGTACTTGGAAAATCTCACAGGCCTGTGATAATGACTGAATAACTCAATTGCGTTTGGTCAAAGACTGAAACTATTGTTCTACTTAAGAAACTTCTTAACCAAAAATTTTTTATAACATTTAAATTTACTAATTATGTGTTACCATCATTTGGTATTTCATAGTCAGGCCTCAGCAAAAATAAAAAAAGGCGTTATTATCTTGTAATATTGAGAAAAAGTAAAATGTTTAACCAGTTTTTCAATTAACACTTTCAAAAGAGTTTAAAAGTGGTACAATTTGTTAATGCAACAACAACGTTATTAGAAGAGTAGTAATGAAGTGAATTGAGATATCATTTGCTTGTATTTTTATGCCATATGGGAAAGAATGGATCACACTTTTTCTATTTTCCAACATTTTCACGGAAATTTTCTAATTTTTTTTTTTTTTTTTTTTTTTTATACAAATCATCTCCTGAAAATGGCAAACCTACCAAATGAAATTTCACACAAAATCCTTCAGCCTTTCCCAACTGATGCATTTACATAACTGGAGCATTTAATTTTTATATATTTATAGATTTAGTAATAGTAATTAGCAATATTGAACACCCACCTGAGTTCTAGCCGGTGTTGATTGTGGATAAATTAAAAGAGGCACTGAACCTTTAACCGGCAGCGATGAAATAAGAATACCGGCGACCAAATAATAAATAATTTTACACATTTTTCAAGCAAGTGCCTTAATAAAAAAAATTAATTTTGTATATTCTTACGAGTAACTGTTTTATTTCTTTTTTTTTACTTGTACTTGGAAAATCTCACAGGCCTGTGATAATGACTGAATAACTCAATTGCGTTTGGTCAAAGACTGAAACTATTGTTCTACTTAAGAAACTTCTTAACCAAAAATTTTTTATAACATTTAAATTTACTAATTATGTGTTACCATCATTTGGTATTTCATAGTCAGGCCTCAGCAAAAATAAAAAAAGGCGTTATTAACTTGTAATATTGAGAAAAAGTAAAATGTTTAACCAGTTTTTCAATTAACACTTTCAAAAGAGTTTAAAAGTGGTACAATTTGTTAATGCAACAACAACGTCATTAGAAGAGTAGTAATGAAGTGAATTGAGATATCATTTGCTTCTATGACGAACACAACTTTACAAGATGAAATACAGTCAAAACTCAATAATTTGAAATTCCTTAATTTGGAGTGCTTTCCAGCTCCTTTGAAAAATATTCGGTACAAAAAAAAAAGTTGTAGTTTGGTTCTCTCGGTAATTTTAATATTTGTACTCTTAATTATTGAAACTTTTTTCTGCTTCGTAGCATTTCAAGTTATCGACAGCAGACTGTATTTCCAATTCAGTTTGATGTCTAATTTTAACACTTCATTTAATAAAATTCAGTTAGAAATTTTTCTATCAACAATTTCATTTAAATTTTGTATATTGTAATTTTATGTAGCTGTTCGGTTTTTTTTGTTTTTTTGTTTCGTTGTTCGATTTCCTTCGGCATGCTACACACTCAAGTTAACATACTCTTGCTATCAGATATATGTACACTGTGCACACTTTTACTTGCATCGCCCCGTTTACTTCCCAACAATCATGCAGCTTTGCATTCCACATCAAATATTGCTGCATAACCTCAATTTCCTTTACGAATTTAAGTTGCAAGCTTTGATACTTGCAATCTTATAAATTTAGCAAACAGTTGAAAAATAACTTCTGCCAAAGACACCACACAAATAGAAAACAATGTTGCGGCAACTGCATCACATAACAATACAACTGCTTGCCACAATTGTCTTGGTCAGGCTTAATAAAGTAACTTGTGTATTTTTCCCAAGAGGTGGATCATTTGGGGTAAGCAGAACCTAAACCAAGAATTTAGAGCAACAATAAAATTGCTGAAAGGATTTGTTACATTTTTTACAAAAAAAAAACTCCTCCTTTTTCTAGTATTTAGCAGCAGTGGCCATGCCTTTGGATTTACCCAATCGCAATGTTTATGTGGCATTCAATTTTGAATCCAATTATGGCCTGCCCTCCAATGATTCATACAATGAGTGGATTGATCGAGTATGTTACACATAAGTCAAATAAATATACTATAAATAATTATACAGAATATTTTTTTTCGTTTTACAGTGGAATATTGATGAAGAATTTGTGGGTATCGGCAACGATGTGAATTATATTAACAATCGTCGCAAGAAGCGTTCAAAATTGCCACCACCGTATGATCGCCGTTCATTTTATCGCACCTTCACCGGTTATTTGGATTATTTTCAAATGAATGGTACCGCTTGCCTGCTGAGAACAATTTGTGAAGTGGCTGCCTCAACGTTGCATGAGAACAACGGTGTCTTGGGCAGTTTATTCAAGATTTTATTTCTGTAAATATAAAAACATTTTTTAATATCGCCTTCCCCCACCCCTCCCCATATGATCGTTAAAGCAAGCCAATATTTTTACTGCCATGCTTTATTTATCTTATTACTTAACAGTATTGTGTGATCGTGATGAATATCAGCATGCGAGTATGTATGTCAGTTTAATCGATTTAACGAAGTTAATATCGTTATTTGAGGAATTGTTAATATGGACAGTGTTTTTTTATTGAAACAGTTTAGGGGAAATATCCCCCATGTGTGCAATGCATTTCACTGAAAAATTACTTAAGTGTGATAGAAGAGAGAGCAGTAGTGTGTTGTGAAAGTTATACTTTCCAACAGAGCAATAGGAAGGATCCAGCTTAAAAATGAATTTCCTCCGTAATGTGAAGCGCGATTTGTTTGATGATCAATCACACGTTCTCGCTGACGAAATTGATGTACCGGAATTGGGTAGCCTGATAGCATTAGAGCTCATTCCATTAAAGCAGCTGGTATACAACTGAACACACCCCACATTATGTCGATGGTTCAGTGATTCAATTGAATTGGCTGCTGTACTATCACCAATATTACATTTTCGGTTAGACATATGTGGTTTGGAGTCTAACTTTTGTTGCAATTTTTCTTATTAAAAATTGTTCAAGTTCTTTGTATTTAGAAGATAAGTTGTGGAATTTTTATAAGAATATCTTTTGAGCGCTGTTCACATTAAATCACATAGTTTTTTATGTCAAAATTACTCTCAGGGCTAACAATAATGTGGCTAGGCTGAAGTAGTCTGCACGTTGACTACAAAACTAAAAATTGCTTGGGTTTAACACCAGTTTCAGAGTCATAAAAAAATCTCGCATTTTTTCTGATGTGCATTTCTGTGTCTTTGTGTCAGTTGTTGTCGGAAGGGTTCAGTGGCAAAGGCATAGTCAATGGTCACTGAACAGCGACGGCTTCAGCTGTGTCCAAACCGGCGAAGGAAAATAATTACTAAAAATGGCAACTAAAAATGAAACTTCAAAATTTAATACATCTCCTTGACATCAGAGGCGCTACAACACTGATTTAAAAATAAATAACGTGCAAAAAGCAATGCTTCACCTCCTATCATTTTTGCTACTACCCCTTTTCTCTAGTTCCAGCACAATGCACCGCATGTGTAGTGGTCATGTCCTGAGTGCTGATCCAAGATAACAAAAAAATATATGGGTATCGCAGTGACCCTTGTATCGCTTCTTTCTAGTACGAATATCATGAAGGAAGTCTCCAAGCTTTTCAGGGAACAATCCAAATGGCTGTGTAGGTAGTGTAGCTTAATGCTCATATTACAACCACGTTGTAATGTTATCCAGGTGGTGCGAGTAGTGTTCATCCTTTTTGTTTCCCAGGAAATTGTGCACTATTGAAACAAATTCATTCCAAGCAGTTCTTTCAATATCTGTCACGAAACTACTAAAGTTTTCTTCATTGATTAACCAGCTGTTATTTCTAAAACAAACACCGTCCTTGTGATTGTGGGTTTTCACTGTTATTTTTTTGTCGTTATTAATTTTTAAAAACTTGTTGAATGACAAAAAGTGAGCGAAAGAAAATTATCGTTTAATGAAAAGTAAATTTATGATTTTTGGAACTATTAATTTTTGGAAAAAAAAAAAAAAAAAAACTATTAAATTAAAAAATGCGAGCTGATAGAAAGAAATGGAGATTAGATTTGCAAAATCAGCGACCTCAAATTATTAAACAGAATTGCCATAAATATCCAGTCAACAAAAAAAAAAAGTTAAATTTTGTTTCCTTGTTGAATTTTTGTTAACAAATTTTCTTATTTCTATTAACAGAAAAATATGAAATCAATTACGAAAACTGCGCATTGAATTATTTTGTTTTTAAAGTTCAACCAACTACGAAAATTTTGGATTCAATTACTGAAATTTTAAAAAAAAGAATAAATTTTTATTGGTTTGATTTTTGAGCATTCAATTAATAGATTAATTTGGGAATTAATTGAAATTTATTAAATTTTCCATTAAATAAATTATAAAATTTTTTTTAGCAGTTACTGTTTTTCAATGCAGATACCTCTTTTTCTTGCTGAAGTTTTCAACTTTTCTAATTTTTGAAAGGTGTTCTATAAAATTTTATTAAAGAAAATGTTCTTATTGCATAATTTTGTATTGGACATTTTTTATAGATACATTTTTTAACGAAAATAATTTCTTTCAATAAAATAATTTTTTTCAATAAAATACTTATTAATTTTTATAGAGAACTCTTTTATTGTTGAAGTTTTCTTGTAGAAAAATACTGATAAAATTTTCGTAGAATTTTTATGCATAAAAAAATTTTTTTCCCAAATAACTATTCTATAAAAATTTTTCTTTATTGATAAATATTTCTAAAAAAAAATTTTTATTACAAATACTTTTGTTATTAAAATTTTTTTATTGAAATTTCAGTGATAAATATTGCATGGAACAAAAAAAATTTTAGATAACTTTTTAATGGTAAAAATTTCTTTCTATTGAAAATTTTTTCATGATTTTTTTCTTAGAAATTTATTATGTTTCTGATTTTGTTACATATTTTGTGCTTCTTTTCCCCCACAATATGCAAACGAGTTTTTTGTCTTGTAATTACTCATCGGGGTAACATATTTTTCGTTCTGTTTTTTTTTTCTCTAATTTCTGTTTCCTTTTCATTATGATTGCTGTTGTTATTAGGCCAACAACTTCACAACCAGAAACATCACCACTACATTATAATGTGGCCGACATCGACCTCTATCGGGCGGAGTGGCAGGGCAAACAACATTTAGCCAGCAACAATGCAGAAGAGGAATACCAGGAGCTGAATGCTGCAACGAATGTTTGTATGGATTATATGGATTGGTGTCCTGGAGGAGTTATTAATATGATTTCGAGTTGGTATTAAACAACCTAAAAACATATTTTGGTACATTGTTCGTATTGTGTAACGAACTGCTGTGTTGCTGTGCGTATGTGAATGTAACAATGTAAATTAAGTTAAAAGTACCAACAAGTCAAAAGTTGCACAGTAAAAAATATTTTAAAATTTAATTCCACTTTGTTGTGTGTTTCGTAACTGTTTTTTTGTGGGGGGGGGGGGAAAGATTGTTCTCTTTATAACCATAATTTTGTACATAATAAAATGCTAAATTGGAGAATGTCGAGATGCAAAATATATACAATTTAAGATTAAAACAGGTTGTTGGCAATTTCCATAACATTTTACAACTGCCCGGCAAAAAATTTAATAAAAACTTAAAAACATTTATGATGAAGAAATAAGAGAATGGTTGCTGGCAGTTGATCAAAATTTCTTTTTTGTTTTTGTAACACAAACACGAACTCGTACGAGGGTTTGTAGCTTGTCAGTGGGAACACCCACGGTCTAGGTGGGAATCGAACCCGCACCTCCAAATTGGTCGACATGCACTAGGCTACCGAGGCAACAGAATGAACCAAAGATAGAAAATAAAAAATAGTACTTAGAGTTATCGCGCTTAATAAGTTGTGATATTGTTACGCATGTAGAAAACTACAAACGAGACAACGTTGGCAAAGCATTTTATATGGTGGTTGAAGTATTGCCAATGCGTAAGAGAACCTACGCTTTGCTGACACTTAAATGATAACGTTGTTAGCGGTCGACCAATCATTTTTTACAACCACGGCTAAGAATTGCGAAAATTTATAATCAAATTCTTTGCCAGTATTAAGTTTAGCAAAACACATTCCCAGTATATCAGAATGAAAAACTTCAGCCATGTGCCAAAAAAAAAAAATAAAAAAAAAGAGAAAATATAGTGTCACAGACTTCAATTAATTTTTTTACGCAAAAATTAAAAAAATTTTTTTTTTTTTTTAATTATATTATTAATTGACCTTTTTTATTATATTTTTTGATATATATTTATTAAGACTGAGGTCTTTTTTTATTTTATTTTGTTTTTTATTATTCGATATTTCGTTAATAGCTTGTTAACATCAAAATTATTCCTGATAATGTTAACTGTTGGAAATATAATTTGAGCATTAACACTTTGCTTATTCAACATGTATATTCACATAGTTGGCTTTGAAATATTTTTTATGTTGTGTCACTTTGTAGAAAAATTTTATATATAGTTTAAAAGAATTTGTCATCAATAAAAGTCATACATGTACATTGTGTTTTGTACATTGCTTTTTATATAAGAACTTTGTGGAATTACTAGAAAGGGTTTGCATCACCACAACTACATTTCAATAGGTTATGGGCCCAGACATACGATTTGGAAGTTGTTGAATTTTTATTGCAAGATTTAAAAAGAAAAAATGGCATCGTCGTCATTATATCAGATAGAAAAGCTAGATGAAAGGAATTACGAAACATGGAGTATTCATATGAGAAGTATCCTTATTCATTCTGGTTTTTGGAAGTATGCAAGTGGCGAAGAAGAAGCAGATTCAACCTGGAGTCGTGATAAAATTTTGGAGTGGAAGAGTAATGATGAAAAAACGCTCGCAACAATTTTATTAAGTGTTAAGTCTAACCAGTTGAACCATATTAAAAACATTAACAAATCTAAAGATGCCTGGATTAAACTTAAGGAAGTTTACAAGCCGAGTGGTCCGATGCAAAAGGTTAGCTTATATAAAAAGATGTTAAGTTTGAACATGAAAGACAGCAAAGATATGGCCGAATATTTAAACAGTTTTTGTGAAATTACGGAGAAATTAGCCGATGTTGGAATTAGTATTCAAGAAGAATTATTGGTAGTCATTTTATTGTCAAGTCTTCCGAGAGAGTTTGAAAACTTCGTTATTGCCATAAAAACGAGGGATTCTCTACCAGCGTTAGGAATGCTAAAGGTTAAACTTCTTGAAGAGTATGAACGTCGAAATCAACAAAACAAATCATCTACGATTGAACAAGCTTTTGGTGCAGCCAAAAGAGAAACAGGTTACAAGAAAGGTAATAATAATTTGAATGTTAAAAAGGGAAATTGCTTCATATGTGGTAAGAAAGGGCATTATGCAAATAGGTGCAACGAAAAACGTAATCAAGAAAAAACTTACTCTTTGATTGCAATGGCGAATTCTGAAAAAAGAGATACACAAACATCGACATGGTACATTGATAGCGGTGCTACAAGTCACATGTGTGCAAATCGAAATTTATTTTGTAAATTAGACAGATGCAGTGATAATATAATGTTGGCAAATAGAATATCAATTGCTGCTGAAGGAATAGGAACAGTCAATCTGTTTATAAATAATAATAAAATTGTACTAAAAGATGTTTTATATTCCTCAGATCTGAATGGAAATTTTTTATCTGTCAATAAGGTCGTACAGTATGGTGGCAAAATCAAATTTAATAATAAGGGTGCAATATTTACTGATGCTTACGGTGAAATAGTTTTAAAAGCCCGTAAAGAAGAAAATTTGTTCCAATTTAAAATAAAAATACCGAACGAGAAATTATGTGTTTTACAATCCATTAATGAAACTTGGCATCGTCGATATGGACATTTGAACTATGAAAGCCTGTTTGAGTTGTCGAAGAAAAATATGGTGAATGGTATAAATTTGACGCAGAAACATCAAGATCCGTGCGAAATATGTATGGTTAGCAAAATTCATGCTATAAAATTCCCGAAGAAATCTGAAAGTAAATCTGGTGAGTTGTTAGATTTAATACACTCGGATGTTTGTGGTCCTATGAAAATAGATTTAGTTGGAGGTTCAAAGTATTTCCTCACATTCATAGATGACAAGTCAAGAAAAGTTTTTGTTTATTTTTTAAAATACAAAAGCGAGGTATTTGAAAAATTTAAAAATTTCAAAGAATTAGTAGAACGTCATACAAATCGTAAAATAAAATGTATTCGTAGTGATAATGGAGGAGAATATATTAATAAAGATTTTAATAATTATTTGGAGCAATGCGGAATTCAACGTCAGTTAACGGTACCTTATACGCCGCAACAGAATGGGGTAGCGGAAAGGTTTAATAGAACAATAGTAGAAATGGCTCGTTGTATGTTAGTCGATGCTGGTTTAAAACAAGATTTATGGGCTGAAGCTGTAGCAACAGCAGTTTATTTACGTAATAGATCTCCATCAAAAAGTCTCGATGGAAAAACGCCTTATGAAATATGGACGGGTCGTAAGCCATGTGTAAATCATTTTAAAATTTTTGGTACAAATGCAGTAGTTTTGAATAAAAGAAGAGGAAAATTTGAATCAAAAGGTGCAAATATGATGATGGTTGGTTATTCTAGAGTATCAAAAGCATATCGCTTATATGATAAGAAAACACGAGAAGTTATTGAAAGACGCAATGTTTTATTTAATGAATATAAATTACCCTGTAAAGAAATTAATGATAACATTCAAAATTTTATGGATTTCGAAGCGATTGTAAATAAGAAAGATGTCGATGAACAATTTGAGACAAATAATACCTCAAATCAAGAAGATTTAGAGTATAGCATTGTAAGATCAGTAAATAGCGATATTTCACTTGATGAGGTTGTAGAAACAAATGAAAAAGGTAAACGTGGGCCAGGTAGACCTAAAATTTTTAGTAATGGTAGGCCAGGTCGTCCAAGAAAAATATATCAACAACTGAATAATGCAGTGAAGGAGCAAGTTCCAAAAACTTTAGAAGAGGCATTATCCAGTCGTGAAAGTGAAAAATGGAGAGAAGCTATGAAAAAAGAAATGTCTTTGTTGGAACAAAAAGAGACATGGTCATTAGTTGATTTACCAGCAGGTCATAAAACTATTAAAAGTAAGTGGGTATACACTTTAAAGAAAAATAGTGAAGGTGAAATTGAAAGGTTTAAGGCAAGGTTGGTCGCCAAAGGCTGTAGTCAAAAATACGGCATAAATTACGAAGAAACTTTTTCCCCTGTTATAAGATACGAAACGATAAGAATGATTTTGGCATTAGCAGTTGAGCACAAAATGCATTTGCACCAAATAGATGTAACTTCAGCATACCTGAATGGAGATTTATATGATGAAATTTACATGCAACAGCCTCAAGGTTTTGAAAACAGAAGGTATCCAAATAAAGTGTTACGTCTGCACAAATCTCTTTATGGTCTTAAGCAATCCGGGAGAGCATGGAATTTTAAATTAAATGAAGTTTTATGTAAGATGGGATTTGAAAGTTGCAAAAATGAACCGTGTTTATATAAAAAAATACAAGACAAAGAATTGATTGTAGTCGCAGTTTACGTCGACGATATAATAGTTGGATGTAAAAATAAAGCAGAAATATTAAAATTCAAGTCTCAAATTAGTAAGAAATTTGAAGTATCAGATAAAGGTTTATTGGAACATTTTTTGGGGATGAAAGTTGAACGTAACGGTGAAACTGGAGATATAAATATCTGTCAGGAAAATTATATTAAAGATTTGTTACAACAATACAATATGGAAAATTGTAAAACATCATCAGTTCCACTAGAACCAAATTTTCAAACAAAATGCAATGAAAAATGTGAAGAGGTTGATAGCACATTATATCAATCACTTATTGGCTCTTTATTATATTTATCTTTAACGACAAGGCCAGATATATTATATTCTGTAAATAAATTAGCACAAAGAAAAAACAATCCACAACAGCATTAAGCAGTACAGAAGCTGAATATATGTCTATATCAAATGCAGCAAAGGAAGCAGTATACTTAAGAAGATTACTACAAGAACTTGGTTTCATAAATGAAGAAAGTATTAAATTGAACGTCGATAATCAAGGAGCTTTAAAATTAGCAACAAATCCAGTATTTCATAATCGCAGCAAACATATAGATATAAAGTATCATCACATTAGAGAAGTAGTAAATAATAAGGAAATCTATTTGGAATACTGTCCTACGGAAGATATGATTGCGGATATATTTACTAAAAATTTGTCTAAATTAAAACATAATAAATTTGTTACTTTGTTAAATTTAAAAACATAAAATCAGTTTGTAAAATATATATGTTGAGGAGGAGTGTTGGAAATATAATTTGAGCATTAACACTTTGCTTATTCAACATGTATATTCACATAGTTGGCTTTGAAATATTTTTTATGTTGTGTCACTTTGTAGAAAAATTTTATATATAGTTTAAAAGAATTTGTCATCAATAAAAGTCATACATGTACATTGTGTTTTGTACATTGCTTTTTATATAAGAACTTTGTGGAATTACTAGAAAGGGTTTGCATCACCACAACTACATTTCAATAGTTAACAAGCTGTTAACGAAATATCGAATAATAAAAAACAAAATAAAATAAAAAAAGACCTCAGGCTTAATAAATATATATCAAAAAAAAAAAAAAAAAAAAATTATTTTATATTATTCATTAATAAAAATTTATATAATTATAATTTATCGGGCGGTTCTTCCTCCAGCGAGTTTTATTCGATAAAAACGACGATTCCGTCTGAAAAATCTGGAAAAAATGCTTGACTTTGTGTTTAGGCATCATAATCTCACTTTCAGCTTTGGCTACCTACGATTTAAATAAATGTTTTAAGGCATAAAATAAATTTACAACAAAACTGTCTTTCACATTTCTAGACTAGTTTTATTATAATTTTAAGAAAAAAGTTATGATTTCGGTAGGGATTTTTTAAATTGAATGAAAGAAACTCAATTGAATGAGTAAAGCATATATAAGTTTTTGAATAAAAAAAAAACTTTCAAGTTCATTAGTTTATTATTTATTATCCTATAAATGCCCTAAAAGACATACACTTCTTTTTGAGTTAATTTCTTTTAGCTTTTGTTAATTGCTACCCCCCTCCTCTCTTGAGTAATTCGATATTTTATGAAAAATTTTTATTTTATTCAACAGCGATAACAAAATCAAAGGAGGCGTAATTCTCTCGCCAAATAAATATCAATAGAAGAAATAAGCAGATTTCTTTTTTTTAAATTATTTTTTGCTTGAAAAGGTTAAACTGCTTGCCACAAACATCCAGACTTAAAATTAGAAAGGAAAAAAAAATAATTTAAAAAAAAAAACAAACAAACAGAAGAATAACCACAGCAGAAAAACTTAAGAAAAGACCGCAGAAACAATACAAAACAATGTAAATCAATACTAAACCTGAATGTCCCTACAAGATTTCGGTTTTTAAAGAAACCAAAACTCATTGAACAGAATTTTTGCACTTCAAAAAAAGGATTTCAAACCAAAGAAAAAAAAACAAATAAACAAATAAAAAAGAAAAAGAAAAACCATTGTATTTAACAATTGTTAAAAATAAAGTATTTTGCCAAAACAATACAAGGATTTAAAAAAAAAAAAACACCAGGATTTCACATCCCCACACAAACCAAAATCTAAAAAAAAAAAAGTATTACAAAACAATTAAAAAATGCCAAGATATACTCGCATGCAAACATTTTCTTTTGTTGCTGGCAACTGAAACGGAAGGAGCGATCATTGTGGAAACCGTAGCTGACAAAAGCAGCGCATTTCTTGAACGCAAACCTCTGAATTAAAGGATCTTCGTACAGCTTCCTCAAGCCTGTCAACTAATGAATGTTTTTCAAGTATTCATATCGCTTTCCTGACACCACATGTGAATGAGAATAAAAAGAAATTTTCTGAATTTTGAATGAACAATGCGGCCACAATAATAATACCAACTTGGGAAAGTAACACGAGATGAAGAAAGGATTAGAAAACATCCTTTGCAGCTTAACAGTTGCAATGACATTTAGGACAAAAATTCATTTTAACGCACAATTTTTTTTTTTATAGAAAATTATGTGTAGCAAAAACATTTTTTATATGGAAAATTAAAAAAAAAAACAAAAATGTTACACCGGCGATATGTTCATCACAGAACTATATACAACAGAAAAATTTTTAAAATTAAATTGGATTGAAATAAATTTCTTGTAGAATAAAATTCGTTTAAGAAAGTTTATGCAGAATATTTCGGGTAGATAAATATTTTCTACAGATAATTATTTTTTATGAAAATAAGAAAGTTTACAAAATGTAGGTTAGGTTAGGTGGCGGAATCTTCCCGAAGGAGAAGTAATTAAAACTAAATAGAATTTACAACGCAAATATTATGATTCGAATATTTTGAAAGAAACGCTTGTTGTATTTCGAATTAATTTCTATTCTATGTAGATATTCGTCGGGGTCCTCACCCATTTAAAAGATGCAGTAAAACGATAAATAGGAGTACAGGAATACAGAGGTATCGACCAGTAATGTCCGACGAATCATCCGACAAAGATAGCGTGGGAGACGACATGTATGATATAATAGATACACTTGGTCGCAAAACTCTACATACGATTTAATTTCTTGAATAAATTTTAATTTTTAAGAGAATTAAAAAAAAGTGGTTAAACTTTTTTTTTTCATAGGATTAACGATCTTTACAGAAAATAAAAAATAAAAATTCAGGCTGTTTAATATTATTCATTGAATAACATAATAAATTTCATAAAAGCAAAAGTCTACATATGATACATTATAAAAACTTTGGGGTGATTTAGAAAATATTTAATGGATTGTATGGCCTTTTTTGCACCTTAAACTTCTTTAAGCCTTTTAGGCATCGAAAAAAATAGATTTTTTTGTTATTTCGGGGGAAATATTTCCCTTTCGACTTTTAAAATAATTTTCTAGTCAGAAGTGGAGAAAGTTCTTCTATATCTAAGTTTCTGTTTTAAATGAGTTAATAAATGTGCCCTGTTAAATAGTTACAAGTAAGAATTTTCAAAACTAATTTTTTTAGTTTTTTGACCTCTTTTTATATTAATAATAATTAGTGTTAAGCTTTAGGTCTTTTTAATATATTTAATATTTATTCTGATTCGATATTTCGCGTTCTCTTTTGTGTAGCTTCTTCAGGAATTATAAACAAAAAAATTATAAAAAAAAAAAAAAAGGATTATAAACAAAAACCAATTTTCCTGTTCTTCTTCCCCAGTATTTTATCCACCAATATCTGTTGGATGGGATCCATTACCTCGGCTGTCTACCTTGTGTTGGCATAATCCTTAGCCAGCATTGCTAACATTACTGCTTTTGTAACGAGCACTTGCGTATACTCAGCAGGTCATTATAGGTTCAGAAAACTCCTCGGCAGACGTGATGTTGAGAGTAACAGACGGTGCAGATTCTGTGAATATGAACACAGGGTGGCCGCACCATATTCTGAGCTACTGTTAGGGTTTATGCAGCAGAAGACATGACCAATTTGGCAAGCATCTATTTGGGAGAATTGCGAACTACCAATGCCACAACTAGAGGCATTCCTGATATTCCTCAGTTCTAGATGAGGTACTGTAGCACCTGACAAGGTATTCAATACATCTCTCTTTGGTCGCAGTTACCTCTATTTCGCATAGTTTACGAATTCATTAATATTCTGAGCACTAAAGAATATTTCGTGGAAAAGTTATTCTAAAGGAAAATTTTCTATTCCATTAAAACGGAATCTGTGGAAAATTTATTCCATAAGAATTTTGTTTATGGAGAATTTCCTTTATGTCTTCAATAAGTGACGAATTGGCTTTCGTTTTACAACAATACGATTTCCTGATAAACAAATTTTTTTTTTTAAATCATACGGCAGAATTTAGACTAATTGAGGCCTAACAGAATTAAAATTAAATTTGAATGTTGATGCCTCGATAAGACTGTCTTGTCTGCTTTCTTTGTTCTATTTTTTTTTATCGTGCCTCAAGATCCATCTGCAGTGTGGCCATTTTTATATGGAGCAGCCACAAACTCATGTTTATGTTTTTATCTCCTTCACAGTCCAATGACAAATATTTATTTCTTTTTATTTATTTGCTTTCTTTTCGGGCTATTTTGTTTTCCTTGGGCATAATCTCTGCTTACTTTTTGTTTAACATCTCTCTTATTTATCGGTTTCCTTTTATTTATTATTTTTTTTTTTTTAATAAGACGTGTTTGTTTTTTGTCCTTGACATGTTGTTGCCACAACATCTTCTTACTGTAGGGGATTTCCTTTGAAAATGTACTTACCGTTCATGGTATAAGTACTGTGTTTTTATTTTGTATAATCGCCTTTTAAAATTACGGATTAAATAAGATTACTTAACCCATAATGGTTTTTTTCTTTTGTTTCTTGCTGCTTCCTTTCAAATGGGAGGTTGCCGCAAATTATGCATCATATTGCACAAATATACTGCAGTGCACATGCAACGAGAATAAAAAATAGTGATGAATTTCATTAAAAAGGAACATCTTTATTTGTGGTTTAATTATTGTTGCCAGTATAAAAGGAAAACACCTTTAGGAAAAACAGGATGTTTTCTAAAGGATTTTTGTTGGTGGAAAATCTTACCGTATATAGAAAAGGCTGGAAGAAAAATAATTAAACTACTTACGCCTCTGGCGTAGATTTTTTTTCAATAAAGATTTCATTAGAGCAACAGGATTTTAAGGATTAGTATATTGAATGAAATGAAAAGATACATTCTTGTGTTATAGAGTACTGAGAATTTATTATGTATTTGCAAAAAAATATTTAAAAAAATTCGGTATGCATTTTTGATGTTCATGCAATACTGAAACCATCATCTGTTAAATTCTTGCGAGAACAGAGGAAATTAAGGAATTAAATTATGCAAAGAAAATATAATTAAGCCGTGACTGGATTTAAAATTAAAACTTTTGTTTTAAATATTTAATTATAATTAAGCATTAATGATCGAGTAGTCGCTGCTTTTTTAATTTAAATGAAGCTTTTTAAATAAATGAGAAGACTCTCTAATGGGAGAGTGTCTTACGCTGCGATATTTCACTTGCATATAAAGAGATTCAACAAATTAGTGTGTCTTTGTGTATCAGTTGTTGTCGGAAGGTTTCAGTGGCGAAGGCCTAGTCACTGGTCACTGAACAATACCGGCTTCAGCTGATAGCAATCCGCAATCACATCAGAACGCCCTACTTCGTCGGTATTGTGTAGCACCGGCGAAGTGAAACAATAATAAAAAAAATGGCTACTAAACCGAAGCTTCAGCAGTGCTATAAACAAAGAACGTGCAAAAGCAAAGCTGTAAAATAATTAATTAAGCTTCGTCTCCTGTCGTTTCTCTAACTATCCCTTTCCTATAGTTCCAGCACAATGCATCGCATGTGTAGGGGAGATCTCCTAAGTGCTGGTCCGAAAAAAATCAATCCTTAAATATGTCCCTGTCAACCAGCTAGTAGATCTTTAACATGGCGATTACGTAGAACGCAACACGTGCATGACAGAAGAAGAACAATGAGAACGTTGCAATTCTGCGCCGTCATAAGGTTTTTTATTTTGGACCAGCACTCAGATGAAGATCCCTATACATGCAATGCATTGTGGCAAGGAAGATAGAGGACATTGGATTTGAATCTCCCCACGTTAAAAGTGAGAGATGTGATCAATATTATTGTGGGTACTTGCGCATAGCGCCCAACCGTACGGTGCTCTCAGCACAGAGTGTACTAAGACGTCCACCACCGCCCGCATGGGTACATGGAAACACAACTTGTGACTTAAGCTCACAGAGGTTGCAATCCATAATCATAGCCTATGATATACAGCTTGCTTAGATATTTCGGGCTGTCTGTCACATCATAGAGTAAACCCTACGGTAACTATTGTTGAGTGGCAACAGCATCTAAATTAGTAAAAGTCGCGTCAGGACACATGTCATAAAAATGACGATATGTCCCGAAAAAACCAGTAACTACGCTCCCCGCGTAACTTGGTGTATTAACCACAGCCACATATATTTTTATCTTTCGCGCACTTTACTGTATAGTCAAGAAAATTTTAAAATTAAAATTAAATTAAAAATTTATAGAACATTTAAAGTTCATACTGGAAAAATTTGTTCACAGAACTACGATATTCCTGCTGGATGTCCACAAGGATCATGTCTATCTCCAATTTTATACAATCTTTTTACGCATGATTTTCCAGCTTTACATGGATGTAATTCATCTATTTTTACAGATGATACAGCTGTACTTAGTTCAGAATTATTACCGGAAGATATCGTACACACCTTGGAGGAATCAACTAAAATAGTTACTGACTATTTTAAGAAATGGAGAATAATGATAAACCCCTCAAAAACTCAGTCTATCTTATTTACAAGAAGAAGAAAAAGTTTATTTCTACCACAAACCAACATTATTGTTGGTACTGACTCTGTTCCATGGGATGATAAGGTTAAATATTTGGTATAATGCTGGATAAAAAACTATTATTTAATGAACATATAAAATATATTGTACACAAATTTAATACAACAATTAAAATAATGTACCCGTTAATAAACAGAAAGTCTGAACTAAATACACACAACAAACTTCTTATATTAAAAACTATATTCCATTCTATAATGTTTTACGCGGCGTCTGCTTGGTATGTCACCTCTGAGTGTCATCTTAAAAAACTACAAATATGTCAAAATAAACTACTCAATGTGATATATAATTTACCAATACATTTTTCCACACAAACTTTGCACTCTATGTCTAACATAAAATTGAAGCCATCGCTTATTTTCCTTGTAATCTTCCCTTTGTAAATTAAGTTGATCAATTTTCCTTCTTTTACACTCTACTAACTTTTGTTTAATTCTTTCTAAGTGTGCTCTTTCTTTTGTGGGTCTATTGATGAAATTTTTATACTTGAATGGTACCTCCCATAATAATTCTTAATCGTTCGCAGAATTATTCGTTGTAGATACTCTAGCTATCTACACTTTAATGCTTTAGTTTGATAACGTTTATCACTTGTTTTTAACCTCTGACACTGCTCTACTTTTAGGTTTTTTGATATCCCTTTTTCCCTAAATAAATGTATAAATGATAAAATAAAAATATACTTATTAAAAACATTGCTGTAAATGATTAAGTAGAAAAATTTTATTAAGAATTGAGCTCTTAAAATTAAAATTAAATTATTGTAAAAATGTAAATGTTACTGTACCAATAAAAATTGAGAAAAAAAAAATTTATATTTTGCCCTGGAAATTATTGCTGTCATAAATTTTATATTTTTAATTTTACATTCCGTTGCATTGAATTTGTGAATCCCAAAGTAAAATTTCTTTTTTTTTAAATTTTTTTAAGCCAAAAGTAGAATAATAAAGACAAGGAGAGAAATATTAAATAAAATCCGGTAAAAAAACTTTCAGAACATTTTATACTCTACAATAATTTTGCGCTAATATTTCTTACTATACTGTCTTAATACGTATTCATTTTTCTATACTAAAAAACTGTGTCGAATGCTGTAAATTTCCTTCACGGGCAGCTTCACGGCTGGCCTGCAATATCAACCGATTTCCATATTTTTGTTTTAATCTACATTTTGAAAGTGCTAATAGAACTAAATTTAATTGAATACAACATTTACTTTAAAATATAAATTTTTCTTAATACTTTTTTTTTTTTTTTTTTTAACCTTTTTTATTATTTTAACAATCTATTTTTTAAGCTTTAAGGTTTTTTCTCTTTTTATTTATTATTTTTATATTTATTTTCGATATTTCGTTAACTTAAAACTTAAAAAAAAAAAAAAAAAACTTCCTGAAGATGTTAACCGAAGGTTAACGAAATATAGAAAATAATAAATAAAAAGAGAAAAAACCTTAAAGCTTAAAAAAATAGATTGTTAAAATATAAATAATTGAAATAATAAATACCAATAGAAATATACCTATATTGTTTTTCATTCAATTCATATATTTTTTCTTTTATTTTTCAGATATTCAGTGAAACTAGTTGCGATTCAGTAAGTAAAATGCTTTAAATTTTATATATAGTTATTAAAAAAAGATAGCTTCCTAAATATTTAAATTAAAAATAAAATTCAGTCAGTAATTTTCTAAGTGCCTTGAAACTAAATTAGATAACAATTTTGGATTTGCATTAATGACACTTTCACAAACTCCTCGTTGTTAGGAAGGGTGACTCTCAAAACAAAAAAATACTTTGCAGCAATGTTGTAGTCCTTGCGTATCTATTCGAAGACTTTGTAAGACCAAATCGCCATTGCGAAAATGTTTTTTTTTTTTTTTTGCAAAAACGACTCGAAACAATTTTTCAAAATTTCAAATTTTATTAAATACAAACAAACTTACGTCCCTTGCTGGCCATTATTGAAAACACTGAATTTAAAAGCATGTCAACAGTATGAATGTATCATAAAATTAGACACAGTTTGCTTATTGTATCGGTTACTTCTTTTGGTACATTTTGGCACAGATGCCATTGTAAAAATATCCGCAGTTGCATTTTGTTGCAATGCGATACAGTCGACGCCCTGTATAACAAACACGCGTTTCACCAATTTTATATTACAAACAGTCAAATAAGTTTACGCCCTGCCCTTAATCATTTGTTATAATTATAAATTGTTGCCTAAAATCTAAAATCTAATTTTAAACCTTCTCATAAATATTAAATATTTTTGCATTTTTACAAATGCTTAAGCCGTAACTAAGTCCTGCAACTGCTAAATATCTGTAATTGCAATCTCCTGTCATTTGTTAATTGTATTCATTTGAACGTAAAATAATGCTTAATTTCATAATTATGTAAATAGTACTTAGTAAATTAATATCAATTAAATGTTCACAATTACTGCAAATTACAGCTTATTAATTACGACAGATTTATTAAAAAAATATTAAATAAATATAACATTTTTCCATATGTAAACAAGCAAAGGTGACTTAGGGAGGCCACTATTTAACAAGGGTTTTTTTTAATACACAAATGATACGAATAAAATAGGAATAAGTGAGTTATTTTCTTTACAGGGAATACAATGAAAGCTCTAACACGCCTACTGATCCTACAAACGGACATCTCTCATAAGCAGACAAAATATTTCAGCCAAATATTTGCTCAATCTATTTGAACATTTTCTCCAACTAATTTCATTTACTTTTGCATTGTAGCCTGGATTATTATTTGCAAAAATAATTTCATAAACAAAAACGAGTTTTTTTTTCTAGGATGCCATGCAAATAAGATTTTAAATTTAATTAATAAATTTTTAATCTCTTTGATATGTTTAGCTAAATGCAGGATATAAATATATTCGTTATTAGGGAGTTAAACATTTCACTAAAAAAATGCCGGAAAAGTTTAAATTGGTCAGCCCCCCAATAAATATTTCAGGCATATTAAAGTACAAACCACACGAGTACGTGTGTGTGTGTGTGTGTGTGTGTGTGAGTGTGTGACTATAAAGGCTTAAATGTTAGAAATTGCAAATTGTTTGCCGTGTTAATTAAAATCCAATAAGTACATTTTTAATCCAGGCATACTTGGGCAAATACAAATACAAATAAATGGGCGAACTACAACAAAGCAAGCCGCCCAGCGATACAAGGTTGCAATGGAAGACAAGCGATTTAACATGAATTTTAAACCAGCAATACATATATAGGGTCATCCATTAATCGTAGAGCATGCCTGGGTTGAAGAACAACTCGTAATTAATTCTTAAGTGCGGTCAGGCCTGTTTTTGTTGTTAGGCCTTCGAGAGTTTTGCTTCTCACTCGCATTGGTTAACGGATTTGCCACGGGCAACTGTATTATTTACGTTTGTGATTGCTTTTACTAATGGAGACTAACATATTCAGGAATATTATACGTTTAACTTCCTATGTGAAGGCTTAGGTCGTTTAAATCAATTGTGTGGGATACCCTGGCAATTTGCGTACTTGCTTCTGCCATCTGCCATATGCAAAATTGATAACTTAATAATAATAATAATAAAAGGGTCATCAACTTAGTGGCCACTTTTCGAGCATTATGCGGAGTAATTATGACCGTCATAATCGACATACAGTGCAAATAAATTATGAAGAAATTTGAAGAGACTGGAGGCATTACAGGTGTGGTCGGACGTGTGCATCTTTGTAATGTCCGCACTGCCGAAAATATCGCTTCTGTTAGTGAACGTGTGACGGAATCGTTACCGTCCATTCAGACCGCTATGACCGTATAATAAGCGAGTTTTTTGGCCTGCAATTGAAGATTATGAACTGAACGATATATAATTTATTTTAGCAAGACGTTGCCACAAGCCACACATAATACGACTGATTATGGCTTTATTGTATGAGCATTTTCCAGAACGCGTAATTTGACATTTTGGTGCCGTTCATTGGCCATCAAGATAATGTGAGTTGTTGCTGAAGATAAAGGTGTGGTGTAGTAGCCTTCGAAAACAGCATTTTGTTCCGTTATGCTAGTGTTTGTCAGTGTTTGTTAATTTTTGTCTTTGACTTGGTTTTTTTCTTAACAATTATTGCGCGTAATTTTGACTGCCTGTATGTTTTTGATTATTCGCCCATTTTAATTAGTTATATATATGAAAAAACAAAGCAATTCAAGATACTTCAAAACTTTATTATCATAAACCTTTGTCGATACTACATCAGATTTGCAAGGTGATTTGGCAGAAATTAAATTTTCATTATGAAATTTTGCTATTACTATTACGAAATCACCCATTATTTTTACAAATTCACTTTGAAGAGTGTAATTGCAATTCGAGAGATTATAATTTACATTATTTCTCTGCTCTGTAATACGGATGACGTTTCTGTGGAATTGGAGATATAAAAATAATTTTGTTTTGACAAAAAGTTTGTTCAGAAAGAATGGGTCAATCCAAATCCAGCAAAATCGTATTTAAAATTGCTCTTTCTTTATTTTCTTCTCTCCTTCCTACCGTTATAACAGTTCAACCTAAATTACGACGCAAACCGCAACTTATTTTACCGCTTGGGTTTTACGCTGAAATGAGTAACTTAAATGAGAGCGGTAACGTTGCGCCAGAAACAATAATGTTTGCTCACTTTGATTAATAAAAAAACTCTAAATAGAAATAAGAAATAGAGAAAAATCACTAAATTGACTTGAAAACATTACTTTCCAACAATTTATTTTTTATGCAGCCAACGTCACTTCTTAACGCGCTGTCAAAATTGGATTTTCCAATTGCAAAGCATTGACGCCGCATTATTTCATTTAAACTTTTTGTATGTGCATGAGATATTTTGACAGCCAGACAACGCTTTGCATCGTAATTTAGGTTAGTCTGTTAGGCTACTTATTTCGATGATTCCAGATCTAGAGCATAACTTTACACATATAGGAGAATACATGGTTCACACCATGTCTTTATCTTGATTAGTACAACAACGAAAAACTCCCACAGAAGCCAAGTAATCTAATTTGTAGTAAGTGGCAGCTTGTGCAGTCTAATCAACTCTACTCTGTTTGACACATGACACAATTGTAATTTTTTTTTAAATTTTTTTTTTTAACTTTAATCTTCATCATCTGCTATTGAAACTTTAATACCGTTAATGAGTATAAAGTGAACATTTACCTTTTAAACACCTAATAAGAAGCAGCTGTTGTTTATAATCTATTTAAGGAATATTTTGTGAAATTTTAGTACCAGATTTGTTTTTCGTTTTTCAAATTTCATCAGTCTATACACGTACAAGTATTTAAGGGGTATTAATATGAACATGCTTCACATGTGATGACATATTTTTAGCCGTTTTTTCTTGTCTTCTTTTTTGCTAATGTTCTTCTAAAAACTATACTCCACAGCACATGTAACATAATCTTTTCCAAAAAGGCAACAAAACTGTATCCAGTGGCTGGAAAAAAAAATTCCAAATATGGCTACATATGGCTCCCAAAACCCAACTCAACTCAACATCAACATCATTAAACTTCAATTTGAGTAGTTCGTATGCTCCCATTTGCTACTGAAACAGGGCATTTTATTTTCAATTACTTCTTGTAGCCATTTTTAAGAAAATATATCATTTCGAAAAAATAATATTGTGGAAGCAAAAAAAAAATAATAATGTGTTGACGAAGTGCGACATCGGGCTGTGCTTCTTAAGTTGGCTCCTTACAAAATCTCAAATTTCATTTATAATTTAATTCTCTCTCTTTATCTGTTTTCTTCATTCAACATGTTCTACATACCAGCTATTTATTATTGTCATTTGAGGGGGATGGGCATGTTCGGTGTAGTTTGTGGGCTGTTACTCTGCAACTAATTAGAAATCAATTTGTATGCTTTTTCAGTTACGTTTGACATGGCTCTTGTTCTTTTGCGGTTTGTTAAAATTGTGCTCATAAATAATTTTCGTATGTAAAGTCCACCTGTTATTCCCCAAAGTGCATGTTAATGTAAATTATGTTTTCTTAATTTATGTGCTGCCTGTCGAACTGCCACATATCCTGAATCATTATAATCATATGTTGGTGTAACATTTATGTTTTTTGTTAATTTTTTTTTTTTTTTGAGTATTTTTATTTAAAATAAGGAATTAAATGTCACTTGCACACGCATATTGAACGGCCAAAATTTTGGGACGGAAGTAATATTTTAGAATTTACTTTTCTTTTTGTTATTAATTTGGAACACACACGTTACAATATTTTTTAACATTATAGTATTTTACCAGCGGAGCCTTTAAAAGGAGTTCAACCTAGGCAAAGTATAGAAATAAAAAAAAAAGATTAAATACAAGAAATGTCCCTTAGAAATGCACACAAAAGAAAGGAAGATGTAGGATTTATTGTTGAGATAAATATTATTATTATCGAATTAACAGGATTTTGCATTAAATCCATTAATCGCTTCATTAATTAATCGACATTGTGATAAAATCAATTAAGTGATAATAGTTTAGCAGATTTATTAATAATCATATGTTTTTTATTAATTTTTATTCTCATTAATAAAAAAAATTAATACCACAAGAAACACAAAAATATAATAATAAGTTTTGCATAAATTAATCAATCAATGGTTAAGTGCTTGAACCTCATCCTAGACATAAACCAATTCTCATTAGTATCCGTCCATACTGTAATCAGCGTTACCATATACATATTTTTTAAGAAAACCTTATTATTTTAAAAAAAAATTTAATTTTTCAACAAAAAACTTTTTCCCACAAAAGTTTCCAAATAATGAAAAAAAAACACAAAAGTATACATTTTGAATTCATTTTTATTCAATATAAGAAAGAAAACCAACAAAAAAAGTTAAACAACAAACTTTTTTTCCCACGATTTCCATTTCTTTAGTTTCTGTTGGAGGTCCCGATGTGTTTGTGGCATATTCTAAGCTATTTTCTTCACTTCCATTGCTGCTAACAACTAATAACGCCAAAAATTGAAAAGATTTCATTATCTTTACGGTTTCGTTTTTTAATGCTTTATGAAATAGAAAATTTTTTTTAATTTTAAATCTTAAAAAAAAAAAAAAAAAAAACACAGACTTAAAAAACTATAATATTATCAATATGGCACAATTGTATTAAAGAGGGCATAGACGTTGTTAATACTGTTGCAGTAAAACGAACTGAAAAATTATTAGATCGTTTACATTACGTGGCAACATCAAATAATATTGTCGCCATATATACTGTAAATTAAAAATTAATAAATAAAACTTGAAAATTTGAAAATTTGAATGATTTTCAAAAAATACTTATTTTTGTAGCTAAAAACTTAAAAACACCTTGAAAAATAAGGAAAAACTTGAAAAATGGTAACGCTGACTGTGACACATATCGTTGGCTTAGTCGGCAAATATGCTAAGTCTCCTTTTTTAATTTTTCACGAGGGACAAAAAACTGTTTAACTTTTTCTTCGTGAATTATTTTTAAACCTGTATTTCTTTATTTCTTCTTGGCGCAGAATTCCCAAAAATAGTTTTTTCGACTTATTTCCTCTTTATGATTTTATATTTTAAATGTGGACTTAGCAGATTTTCTTTCAATTTTATTGATTTTTTTTATTATGTTATAAAAATAAGAGTACTCGAAAAGTTGAACAAAAAAATTGACAAAACGATTGAAGCAAAAGTTCTTATTTTTGGGGCTACTTTTACATGCATTACTCAGAATTGAGTCCAAAATCAATGAGCTGAAAAATGTTGTACTGTAATATAAAAAGGAATTGTCCAGCAAAAACCAAGTGACTAAATTAAAGTGAAAACTGAAAAAACTCACGTAAAAGAAATCATTCAAGATATCGGAAATTTTATTTTGAAAAGGAAAGGGGAAATATTTTGAGGGAAAAAGTGTTCACGATAGGGGTGATTATAAAATTGTACTACTACTATTACGAAAACAAGCGTTATGTTTACAAATACACTTTGAAACATTTTGCTGTAAATCAAGAGATTATATTTTACATAAGGTCTGTTCCAAGTGCATAACAAAAGTGCCGGAACTTTTGCGAGCAAAAAGAAAATTACTCTCTGAATGTGACAAAGTGGCCCGAAATTGCTGGAACGCAAAAAACCACAATTGAACATCTTGATATACTAACTGAAGAAAATTAAAGAAAGTGAGATATACTCGTACGCACAAATATATGTACTTACAACTTCAAGTTTATATGAGAAATCTTCGATTTTGCTTTTTAATCAATTTTAAATAAAAACGTTCTTCATTTAAAAAATAAAAAAAACAGCTGATCATTTAATTCTAGCCCGAACTTACTCAAAAGAAAAGGTTCGTGCAACTTTGTGCAAGTAATGACAAATTTTACTTTCTAATTTTCTCTCAAAATGGCACTAAAATTGTTATCTGGAATGCTTTTTGGTAAATTTTTACAAGGTCCGGCATTTTTGTTATGCTTCTGAAACAGACCTATAATTTCTCTTGCCTGTAAAATTTGATTTTTTTTCTACCCTACGGTGACTTTGCTGTAGAATGCCTGATATAAAATATTAAATACTTTTTCTTAAATTTTAAATAAGAAACAAAAATACAATAATTGCACATTGATTTAGTTGAGAGTTTTACAGATTAATATTGCAGATAGCGTGACCTATTTATGTAATGGGTTGTGTATGAAACAGACAAACAGTTCATGCCAAGAGTTCAAATAAAACAATGACCAGTAAAAAATATCTCGCATATTTTAACGCAGGAATGCTTGCTTGCCCCTATGGAATTGCAGATCTGATGTAATCATTATTAAAATATCTTATTTTAACAAACTTTACCACTTAATCCCTAAACTTGGTGGCGCTGTTTTAAATGTGAAACTCAAAATGATATCCTTCCTCTGTTTTAAAACCCATTTCCTTAATGCCAAAGATATTCAACATTTACTGAGATAAAATGTGAAAAAAAACAAACACAAAGTCGTAATACGCTCACACTCCTTAGTATGTCGAGAATACAAAAGCATTCATGCACACAACTACACACTTACCTTAGTTGTACATATTTGTTCCGTTTACCAAAACCCTGTTAAAAAGTTTCCTTCCGCTTGCTGGTGCCGATGATTGTTATACGAGAGTTTTTGCATTTATGTAGCGTATGTAAGTTTGCAAGGGTGCGTGGGTATATGTGTATCAATATGCTTCCAGCTATTTTATATTGTTATTATTGTTGCTTGTACAGACGTACATGCATACGGAAAAGTAAAAGTAAAAATAAAAACAAAAACTAAAAGTGTAAAATACCAGAAAAAAAAAAGAAACAAGAAGCACCACTGAAAAGGATGTGTTTTATGTTGACACTTTTTGTATGCGATTTGTAAAAATATGTACATATACATAAATGTGTATTTATGGCTGTGTGCCAGCATGTGTGTACATATGTGTATTACTTCTGCATGTCGTGTCAATTTGTTTATTTCCATACACATACAACGTAGTTCAGGCAAATATGCATTACCATAGATATTTACTTTTATTTATTCAATTATATTTGTTTACATAAATATTTTCTGCTAAAATATTAAAAAACATATCCACTTACACACACACTCCCACATACTCCCACACACACACACACACACACACGCAAGCAAATTCAATGTTAAAAAACATGCAAGACCTTTTTGTGATGTTTCTTTCTTTTTTTTCCTGTGCACATAATTTAAATATTTATTAAGGAAAACAATTAGGAAGCGTGAGCGTATTGTTTTTATAGCTTAAAGTTAAATGTTTGCTCAAGGGTTGGCATGGAACTGAATTTAATGTTAAAAGTTAATTGCATGCAAAGCTTAAAAACTTTCAAATATATAAACAATTTGCTTAGGTTTCTGCGAAAAGCATAATAATAATAATAATAATAATAATGATAGACAACAGGTTATTGCACAAGAAATACCAGGGTATTCTATTCATCAGAATTCATTTTCTTAAATCGATTAATAATCTACAAGAAGAGAGCACAAAGTTGTAAAATTTCCATACTTTTGAATGCTGGATACGACACTCAATAATTTCTATATATTTTTGGGCGATTCAAATGGTAGTCATAAAGTTATACGTTTTACAATAAGAATACGAAAAAATATGACATGACATCTTGTTGGCCAAACAAAATGTTCCAACATTATCCGATATAAATTAGAGCTGGCAGATTGAATCACGAGCGTTATTTAAAAAAAAATATGGACCAAATATAATTTCGGACGATACAGCCCAACAAATAATACACTTAAGTGCTTATAACTGTCACTGATAAAGTGCTTTTGAATTCTGCCCGGCATACTGGAGTCTTGCTGGTAGACGTCGCCATTTAATAGAAAATGAGCTTCATCGCTCATTATTAAATTGTGAATAGAGTGTGGATTTTTCACGGAACTGAATGTCATACTGAAGCTGTTGCTGTTCAATTGAATAGTTATTCATAATTAATTTCTTCTTCACAAAATACGGGGAAAAACCGAAAAATACAGGTCTGTTCTGCAAATCACGAACCGTTTTGAAACCACGCCGACGATTTGAAGCTGTTCTGTAAATCACGCGTTTTTACATTTTTCGGGGTGGTTTTAATTTTTCGAAAACACGAGAAAACAGCTGATGTTTTATATTTGTTTATATTTTTGCATTGTGAATTTAAATATTAGATGAAATAAAGAATATAAAAATGCCAGGAGCTACTTTATTGTCAATAATTGCTTTAAGAAAGCATCATTTAAAAAAAGACCGTGACGCTTTATAAACCATAAATTTTTTATTAGCACAACAAAATACCTACATAAGTATTGTATGTATAATTGCAAAGTTGCCAGTGTTTTCATTAACGAAATTTACTTAAATTTTGCATTTAATTATTTATAAATTTGCACAAAAATGATTTAATTATTGACCATACTGATTTTTTATACAACAATATATAAAATTTGTCTTCAATAAAGAACATGATGGTAAAATATCTATATATTTACATGACTTATAAGAGACTGTGTGACTTTGGCAACCTCAAAAACATGTTCGGAAAAATTAACCAGCTGACTGCTAGAAAATAAATGTAAACCACGACATTGCTAAACAAAGCAAAAAAATTACATATAAAAAAAAAGCAGTGTTCTTACAAATTCGTTCATATTTAAGTTTTTTTATATATAGCAAACCCAATTTTATTACAAAAATAAATAGAAAACAAATCACATGAAATATATTATAGCATTTTGATTAAATTCTAAACGAAATACATAGAAAAAATAAGCAAGTGATTTCAAATCGTCATTAATTTAGCTCACGATTTTAACGATTTTAAATTTAGATTATTAAAATTTTTGTGTGCAGAACACCATTTCCGTGATTTCAAATCACTTGGACAAAAAGTGGTTTGCAGAACAGGCCTGATAGTAATTAGAATAATTTTTTTTTTTTATCTAGGACCAGCACTCAGGAGATGACTCCTACACATGCGAAGCATTGTGCTGGGAACTATAGGAAAGGGATAGTAGGAGAAACGACAGGAGGTGAAGCTTAATTAATTATTTTTGCAGCCCTGCTTTCGCACGTACTTTTGTTTTTATACTCGTAGCAGTGCTGAAGCTTCGGTTTAGTAGCTATTTTTATTATTATTTTACTTCGCCGGTGCTACACAATACCGACGAAGGAGGGCGTTCTGATGTGATTGCGGATTGCTATCAGCTGAAGCCGGTATTGTTCAGTGACCAGTGACTATGCCTTCGCCACTGAAACCTTCCGACAACAACTCACACACAAAGACACACTAATGCACATCAGAGAAATGCGAGATGTTTATTTTTATTTAAAAATTTTTTTTTTTTTTTTGTCTGAAGGGATAATAGAAATCAAACTATATACAGTAGCATCTCGAAAAAGATAACTCTCGTAAAAGTTAATCGGTCGGCTAAGTTAACCGAATTTGAGCGTTCACGTGCCGCTCTAAAAAGTTTACTTTTCAGTTAACTTTTCTGAGCTGCTACTAATCAAAATGATATAATGATAAATTCGATAATGAAGACTACATTTACCATAAATTTTGAAAGGTCACAATTGTTGCTGTCAAAGGTGGGGGATAATTTTGACATTGATGTAATGGACAATTGGAAGAACGATGATTTTGAAGTTTCCGAAAATTAAAACGGCCGGTCAATTATAGAGAAAGATGTTCAACAGTCTAAGTGAGTTCGTTTGAGTTTTGATTTGAAAACAATAAAGATGTAAATCGGGGGCACGAAAATGATCAAAACCTATTACACAAAGAAAAAATAATTCAAAGAACCCTTGACTACATCTTTAAACGAAAGAAATTGATTTTTTTTGCGCACGAAAATATTTAATATTACTTTTTTTTTTTTTTTTTTTTATTATATTCTTAATTGACCTTTTTTTATAATATTGAATTATATTTATTAAGCTCGAGGTCTTTGTTTGGTATTTTACTTGTTTTTATTCGCTATTTCGTTAACAGCTGGTTAACATCATCAGGAAGAATAGGAAATTATAAAAATATTTAGTATGCCTGTACTTTCAACCAGCCAGTACAAATTAAATCTAAGTTTCTTTTTTTTGTAGCGTAGAAAACTATGTTTTATAAATAAAAAACGTACGAGTATTATATTCAACAAAAAATAGTGCATATTATTTTATTTATATCCTTTTTCAGTTAAAAAGAGCGCTTAGAAAAGTTAAAAGTTCGAAAAAGTTAATAACATGTTGGAACATTTCGGTTAACTTTTTCGAAAATTCTACTGTAACTAATTTTGCGCCACCCTGTATATTGCAAACAGTTTTAAGAAGGATATTTCTGTAATTACTCTATGAAAACAGCGCTTCATATTGTGAACTGCTGCCGCAGAAACACGTCTATAAAAACCAGCAAAAAAAAAATACGAAAAATTTAAACATCCTTTAGAGAATTGAACATATTGCAGCACTCTAGACAATGACATGTCTAAAATAACACACGCAAAACAAATGCCAGCAGGGGCCAAAAGTCTGATATGTGGCGCTTCTTTCTATTTCCCGCCTGTCACACCCATTTTATAAATCTAAAGTGGCGGGCATGGCGAAAGAAATTACAAGGTAAAATGTTTTTTTTACTGTTATTTGTACATTAAAATGCATAACACAATACATATGGATTGGATACTTGTAATTTATTTGGGCGTGCGTGTGTATGTGTGTTTATTGTATAGAGCGTATAGGATGAAGGTTGAACCTAATTCTAAATAAAAATTTAATGTTCAATTTGACTTTTCGGAAGAATTCACAATTTAATTTTTTCTACCTTTTTGTTGATCGTGGAATATTATTTTCATGCACACACGCACAAATATACATAACAAAGTTGTCGTAAGTCAAGAAAAGGGTTCAAAATTGTAATAAGTTTGGCAAAAGTCAAAGGTCTAGCGTGACTTGCAAGAGAACAAAACTGACACACTTTTGCCACTCGGCTTTAAATATTTATGCAGCTTAGTGGGTGGTTTTAACAGTTAATTGGAATCTATTTTAAAAATATATATTAAAAGAAAGTTAAATGGAAAAGTTTGTACTGGCTTCGCGTAACCAAAGCATGGTTTTGATAATAAAAATCTACATTGCCTCTTCAATGATGTTTATACAACAGAGTGGTGACGGCTGAAGTAGTTTGCACGTTGACAAGAAAAGTAAAAGTACTGGGTTCACAACCATAAAAACACTAGGCTTTCTTCGGATGCAGTGTCTTTGTGCTTGTTGTCGGAAGGTTTCATTGGCGAAGACATACACATAGTCACTGGTCACTAAATAGTACCAGCTTCAGCTAATCTCAATACAAAGGTACGTAGAACACATATATACAAATTTTCCATGCCACTACGCTCGTCATTAGTGTCAATAGGAAAGCAGTTGTAAAGTAATTAATATCATCTATTTAGCGAGTTATAGTTTATGAAATGAATACGAGCAGTTTTAATTATTATCCAGATACTATATCGATAAAGGCTCAAAGCGTTTTTGTTTCTTCTGTTTTAGTATAGTGTAGAATCCACATATTCCCAAAAGCTCAAAACTTTGTTTTTTGTACAGGCCAGAAGGAAATTAGATTTACAATTGTTTTAACTGTCATTCCTTATTCAAATTTCTGGTTTATAAGCCTGCAACCTGATGACATTGATAAAACCCTTAATAGCTTTATCCTGTTTTCAGATCAAAATTAAAACTTGATTTCAACGTTAAAACCGCAAACAGCTGGTGTGGCGTTCTTCCTATAAGCTCAATTAACCCTCATCCTGTATTTCGAAAATGAAACTCATAAAACATTAATGGGTCAATTTTGCCCAATATAAAGAATATTTTTATATTTATTTATTATTAAGTTTTTTTGCACGCATGACATGTAATATGGGTCTCAGAATGATTTTTGCAAACAAATTTTTCGCAATTCGAACATTTGATTGAGTATTTTGTACTATTTGACCGATTTGGTCAAAAGAAGCAACGGCCTCTTTTTAAGTTTTGGGCCTTGGATGAGTTACTCTGGTATTTTGAAGGCTTTTTGAATACGACTTAGCAGGACTGCTGTATGGTAAAGTCTTTCTTCGGTATATTTCCTCGCGTATAAGGCTCATACCTAATTCCTCTAAGTAAATGCGGCGCTTATACATTTTATTTCCATTCCAATCCGGATTTATCGGTGCAAAAATTAGGTATGCATTTTAGCCCGATATATATAAAATATTATAGACTAGTGCCTAATAACTTCTTTTTCTTTTGCACTTTTTAATTGCAGTTGTTGCCGCATCTATTGTTTTAAATTATTGTAGTGACTGTATTTATTCATCTATGTTTGTTATGGTTTAGTAGACCTTTAACCAACTTCTAAGAAAAAGTTAAGAATTTTGACATGTTTGTGCAATAATTCCCAAAAGATAGTTGAGAATAACAAAATAAACCAAGCTTCTTTAAAAAATTTTTGAAAAAAGTGACTTTATTCACCAAAATTTCCTTTATATTTTTTTATATCTTTGAGCGCCATTAAAATTGCCAGCTGTTTTAAAAATTTTTTAACTTGGCAGCACTGCCTTTAGTACATGAAAATCTAGGTTGTAAATTAAAAACTTAAAACCAATTAAAAAAGGTTTAAGATGGTTTTAAGAATATATCATTATTTGCTAAAACTAGATTTTAATACAGGTTGGGCCAAAAGTCACGCCTGCGTGTTAAAATTATAAAAACTTTCTTTTATTATAATTTTTTGTTATTTTTTTATATTTTATTCATCGAACATCATATTTTTACACGCAGGGGTGGACTTTTGGCCCAGCCTGTAGTTGGTTTTAACGTAAAATCCACTTTTGCTTTCAAACCAGTCAGTGTGAAAACACTATAACCAACATTTTCGCCGTACTCATTAATTTTGAAATTAATGATTTTTATTTGAACTACAATTATTACAAATGAATGAAAGAATATTTACTTGTATTTTGCTGGCCATAGTTAATTTATCACAATAATAATAATAATAATAATAATAATAATAATAATAATAATAATTCATTAATTTGTAATAATTGTAGCTCAAATGAAAATCACCAATTCCAAAAAAAATTTATTATAATTGCTCTGCAATGTAACTACTTTTCGCTTGTAATGTGTGTTATCCTTTTTTAAGCACACAATCCCTTTCTCACTAACCATCTTTTTTTCTATGGCTTATTAAGCTCGCATGATATTAGCAAACAAATACTTGCAATTTAATCATTACACACACTCCAATTACAAGTTGTACCCTCTTTATGTTTTAATACTTATATTTTGCTTTTATTATTGTTGTCAGCATTATCCTGGTTTTTAGTTGTTTCAACGTCCTTTTCTTTCGCTTATTTTTCCGTTTCTTTTTTTTTTTTGTTTTAACTTCATTGTGGTTGTACTGTTTGATGATAATGATAGTGATAATGACGATGTTATTAATGATGATGTTGTGACAATAGATTTTACATACTCATGACAGTAACAGGATAAGTGTGTAGCTATTTTGTCCTTATTGTTCTTAATTTTGCTGTTATTTAAAATAGCGAATTTCTATGCGATAAATTCATTAAATAATTATTTTGTGGGGTTAACATATCACTCTGTGTCAAAATAATTAGTTAAAAGAGAAAAAAGTTAAGATGCTAAACGTGTATCGTGAAAGTGTGTTCTTTTTAAGACTATATTTCTTCTATTATCACATGTTTAAAGAGCTTTCAATACGTCTGCTGGCAACAGGATACATAATTAGATTATTGTGGTGCTAACAAACTCAATTAGGATTTAACGAATAATAAATGGAAAAAAAGAGAGAGTTAGGAAGAGAGCTTTTAACATTTGAATTTAATAATTTGTTCTATTTAAATAAATTATAAAATCTTATTAAATTTGTATAATCTTAAAAAAGTTATACAGAGTGAATGCTGTTAATTCGCAATCGAATTACAATAGTTTCCGAAAAAAAAGGAATTTCGTTTAAACGATATTAAAATTCTAAGAAAACGATTTGCAGGAGTTTGACTTTAAGACTAGTGAAGTCAGGTAAACTTTGTAAGGAATCCAACAAAACTGTGAGTCGGATGCGCACATACAAAGGAATTAGCCAACTGTGTCGAACAGCATTTTCTTTTTTCGGTACCTGTCAATATTATTATTATTGAGCCAGGATGCGTTGGTAACCAAGAAGATTTATTGTGCAAAGCCCGAGATATATTAGCCCCTTCCTGCGGCTTCTAAGGAATCCAACCCAGATGGTGAAACTTCTGTCTGCCGAGCCCAGTACAGCCGCCGAGAAGGTGTTCAGACTTCTCTGTCAGTGTCACTTTCACAAAATCGACTGACGTTGGTCTCGGAGAAACCAATTTTGTTAAAGTGGTACCTCAGCCCACCCCGTTAATAGGCTCAAATCCACTGTATTCAGCGAAAGCAGCCTATTTGATATCGCCCTATTTGGGATCAACAATCGTTTGGCTTGACTTTGGC
This sequence comes from Dexiosoma caninum, assembly GCA_963924685.1. Lineage (NCBI taxonomy): Eukaryota > Metazoa > Arthropoda > Insecta > Diptera > Tachinidae > Dexiosoma > Dexiosoma caninum. Next base: position 77,632,602 of record OZ004729.1, on the reverse strand, counting down.
CGGCACTATTATGCCAGTTAGCAGCAAATTTCTCCTCTTACCAGTTCCTAAGAATTTCATTTCTGTGGCTTTTTGTATGTCCACAAAAGTGCAAAAGTGCGCCTCATTTGCCTACGGATGCACGCGGCCACACATGTTCCGATGGCATGAATCTCCGCCTGGAAAACTGTTGGGTTTGCACACATTGGAATCGATTTTCTGAATCGGGGGGCTAGTTGATTCCCGTCCCTGTTCAACTATCATCCAGCTTGGTTCGGTATTCCACACTTGAGGTCCCGGGTCTATATTTTTTTGCCGTGTGAGGTAGGATAAAAAATGTCTTCGCAGTTATGGAGATCGTCCTAATCTGCGTCGAGTTGTGTCACCACTAAAACATTTCCTCCTCCTCCTCTTGGTTGATTACTTCCCGGGACCGCTTTCCGCATTACTTCGAGAAAGACCAGAGCGGCGTCCCAATCAGGACCGCCCCATATTCACCCTCATCTAGCTCCGCCAAGTCTGTGCCGGCACCACGACGCCGGCCCGTCCTCTCAGATGCCCGTCATAAGGGACCTTGCTCTGCAGCAACTCATCGAGGTCCCTCTTGTTTCTCCATTCCATTCTCGGTAATGCCATCTCATCAATTTTACCAATACATATTCGTTCAAAGCACAATGTCGTATGAACGTCGTATGCATTGTGAAATCGTCATATTATACAGTATTGTATTTTCGTTGTTCGTATTTTTAAAAGTCTTTTCTGATTCGAGGATTGAATTTTATATGTTTTTGAAATAGTTCTAGTGAGGTCAGTTCTGAAAATATTGAACTTTTTTCATTAATTTTGTAAAAATATTTCAAATATACAAGAAATTAAATTCTTTAATTCAATTCAATTGAATTTCCAAACTATAACACAAATTGCTTGTAAACGCAGCTCTAGAGAGAAGAATATTATTTTATTTCTGCATTAAAAATTCAAAATGTTAAAATTTATCTCTTTTGAAATAATTATTTAGGGAAATAATTGGGTTCTCTATCTATTTATTTGGTTCAATGGCAAAAGTAGCATGTATAGAGAGTTTGAAATATTTGGGTAAATTGAAACCTGTATCCTGTCGATATTATCTATCTTAAAAACATTGCAATATTTTCTTCTGCATGAGTAACAGTCAAACCCACAGAGAGAAAACTATACTGTAGTTTATTGTATAAAATATTGAATTTGATATTTTTTGTGCAAAAAAAAGGAGTTAAAGAAATAAAAAACCCATGTATCATTTTAGCAACGTGTCAAGTAGTTGTTGTGCTTGCTCTCGTTGACTTGTAGGCATGTGTTTGTTTGTGTGTGTTTTATTGTGTCAGTTTATGAAAAAAGAATTTTAAATGGTATCGGAAATAGGTAGAAATATTGTGGTTGATGCATGTGCCTGTTGTAAGTCCTCCTACTGGATAACGCCCCTCTTTATTGAAAGATAAAACGCGAAGTTTTTATATTTTTATTTTGTTTTCCATTCCTGTTTTTATATATAGAAATATTTTGGATGTTAAATTTATTGCTCGAAGACAGAGTTTTGCTATAAAAGATGTAAAAATTCGTAAATATTTTATTTTACCTTTCGTATTTTTACAATTAAATTTGTAGTTCTGTTGTAATGACACCGAGCAGCGCTTGTGTAAGAATTCTATACCAGAACGTCCATAGCGATGACTTAATACAGTACTAGACTAATTAGACCGGTTAATGTGTTATTAAATTTAACTTTTAGTAGTGTTTATAATTTGAATGCGTACGTTAAGTCTGAAAACAGAGTAGAAATTCGGTTGCTTTTAAGGACAACGAAAGACAAGAACTTGTTTAGTAGTGTGTATAATTTGAATAATAATAAAAAAACATCGTTCCATTTTAAAAGCCGTTGTATTGTGAGAATAAAAAACCCCAAATGAATATACACCCGAAATTCCAAAGCCGCAAACATAGAGGACGCCAAGGATGAAGTCAAAGCTGGCGAAAACATCTGTTGAGTATGACAGTTGCACTTATTTTCATTTATTGGGGCAGGTACAAAATTGAGCAGCGCAATAATGGTTGGTTGCACAGACAGAAGTCAATGGTGACTTTACAAATAAAATCATGTTCAGCGACGAGGGATACTTTTCAGTGGATTCGCCGGATTTGGCTAAATTAGAATCCACGAGTGATTATTGAAAAACCGATGCATCCACAGAGAGTGACTGCTTGGTGCGGTTTACGGGAAGGCGGCGTCATCGGGCCATACTTCTGCGAAAAAAAATATACACTAACAAAGTCACCTGTCCAAGTTTTAAAGACTGTTCTTGGACTCGCAAATAGAGGACTAGAATAGTAAAAAACTGTATGTAACTGTAGGCCGGCCAATAGTTAAAATAGCATAATATAATATCCTCCTTCCCATAACCTAATTTCCTAGTTCCAGCACAATGCATCGCATGTGTAGGGGTAATCCCCTGAGTGCCGGTCCAAGAAAAAAAAATAAAAAACAAATGATTTTTTTTAGCTAATTAAACACAGTAACTACATTTATAACGCTTCGCGAAACTGGAATTTCAAAATTTAAATTTATAATGTGAATTCATTCATTTTGTAATGTAAATTTCGAAAATTCGAAAATAAATAAAAAAAACGCAAACATTAATATTTATTAAAAATATTTGTAAAAAATTTAATATGCATAAAGTTCTGGTCTTGCCCGAAAATTCGAAGTTAATTTATAGTTTTGCAAAAACTTCAATTTTATATATGTATATGGTTTAACTATTTGTGTAAATTAGCAAAATTATACAGTTTCGAACAAGTTCGAATATTAAAATTTTTCGAAAACCATTAATACATAATCAATAAATTAATACTGATCAAAAAGTTTAAAATTAACGATTAATATCTGGTTTAAGTATTTCTGTAAATTATCTAAATTGTACAGATTCGAACAAGTTTAAATATTCGCCAATTAATTTCCAATTTTTGAAATTTAAATTACAAAGTGAATGTTTTAAGCATTTATGTAAATTATTAAATATATATAGTTCGAACAAGTTCGAATATTCGAAATTAACGAAAACCAATATTTTTTAATACATATGTATGTATGTATATGTGATATATTCACAAAAATTTTAATATATGGTTAAGTATTTGTTTAAATTATCACAATTGCACAGCTTCAAACAAGTTCTAATAGTCCCAATTAATTTCGAATTTTCGAAATTTAAATTACAAAATGAACGTTTTAAGTATTTGTGTAATTATTGATTTTATTTAATTATTTACCAAAATTATACAGTTTCGAGCAAGTTCGAATATTTAACATTTTCGAAAACCAGTATTTTAATAATCATATAACATAAACAAAAAGTTTTAAATAGAAATTTCAATATATGGTTAAGTATTTGTGTAAATTGTCACAATTGCACAGCTTCAAACAAGTTCTAATAGTCCCCAATTAATTTCGAATTTTCGAAATTTAAATTACAAAATGAACGTTTTAAGTATTTGTGTAATTATTTATTTTATTTAATTATTTATCAAAATTATACAGTTTCGAACAAGTTCGAATATTCAAAATTTTCGAAAACCAGTATTTTAGTAATACATATAAAATAATCACAAAGTTTTGGGTTACATTCGAAAATTCGAAATTAATGGGGTAGCGCATAGTTTTTATTCAATAAAAAAGCATCTCCCATGCCAGTACCCTGTAGTTTTTCTACATCTTTTCTTGTGGTTTAACAAGGATGCTTTTCTTCCTCCTATTAATGCTGCTTTCAGTCTCTCGTTGTGCTCTTGTCAGTTTCATGATTGTATCTGGTGGAAAAGTATATGTCTCATTCAATTTGTTGGATATTCATTAAATTCATTCATGCAACTTTCTTACGAGTATTTTCTGTTATGTTCGTTTTATTTTTCGCATTGTTTTTTTTTATTGGGCACCACTCTGCACACACTGTATTCGACGTGCATACTTTTTCGGGATGATGCTGAAATGTGATATATGACCCTAGACTCTTTGGTATTTAATGCTGTAGCAATTGTCGATACTTGGAGTACAATTGTGATTGTAAGTGGAATTGTTAACAGGAGATGTTCTGTTAAATGTACATAGATTTGTGTGGAAAAAGCCTACATTTATGTTTTCAATTTAGTCTTTACCTTGTGTATGGTTTCATATAAATTCTGAATATGTTGTAACTCGCATTTCTGCTTTAATTTTGATTGTCTGTTTGCTTTTTTATCTCACGCACATTCGTGTTATAAACAAACACACGGAAATGCATTTAATTCAGTATTGAAAATTCGTTGAAATGTGTTTTAAGTAGTGGAAACACTGCTTGCTGTATATTCCCAGCGGCGAACAGAAGGAGTGCGGATGCCGTTTGGAAGGCCTCAGTAGTTTTTCTTCTACATGTGCAAATCCTGCTCATTCAATTCTACGCTCATACCCATTTATAAACACGCTGTCGCTGCAGCTCTCGCTTCTTTCGCGATAGATTCTAAAACACGTTCAAATTTAAATTTTTTCTTTTGCTTTGCCAAAAAACCAAAACAGCAATTGTTACTCAAACGAAATCTCGAATGTCTATCTTGCCTAAGCAGTCCTTTAATAAGGCCTAAAGTAAAAAGGTATTCTGAGTTTTCCCGCTGGTTTTTTTTTTTCAAGTGTGTATGTGCGTCTGTAGCTGAAACATGATATTTCCCCACAGGTGCCCACGTACGTGGATGTTCGTATGTCAGTTTGCATAAATTTTGGATTCTTCCATTTGATTGGATGGAAATACATTTCGTGTTTGCTAAATTAGGAGGTTTTATTTATGGCTAAATATTTATTTCCTTTCAATTGAGTGAGTAATTTAAGACAAAGGTCTAGTATAAAAATGCCTTTTAAAATTTATGGATATTTTTTTTTTCAAAAGACAAATGGCACAGAATACTAAATGTTTGAGTGCGTATTATTTTCTCCATTTATAAAAGGGGCTATAATTTCTGTATTGTTATATTTGGTTCATTTTGCCGATAAGCTGAATAAGCTTTTTGTTTTTATTTTTAATTTACTTAGTATACTCGTGTGCCCTAAAAAAACAAACATGAATTGCAATTTTTAAGCATTGCGATTTTAAGGTTTAGTTTCCATAATAAATAAAATAGCTAAAATTTAAACATTTACTGCAGTTATTTAGCTATGTTTGTTATATGATTTAACTGGTCTATATGCAGCATTGCATTTGGTGCTAACCAAAGTCTAGAAAAAAAAACCTAAGAAATTTCACATGTTTATACCTGAACTTCCAAAAAATATTTGAGAATTTCAGAATATACAAACAAAACAAAACAAAACCAATAGCTTCTTTAAAAATTTTCCTTATACAAGAAACATTTTATTTTTTGATTTTAAATCTACTTAATTAACGTTTCTTACAATTACACATTCACTGTGGCATAAAAGTTTTATTTTACCATTTTATGTTTTGTGGCTTATTACACAAAATTTCATTAATTTCATTCAATCTATATATAGATACGTTTCATAAATCCAAAAAAATTTTATGAATAGGTCAGTTAAATTTAAAAAAAAATGTTATTCGTCTGTAAGGATTTTGTCCATTAGCTAAATTAATTAATAATATATAAATAATAATAATAATTTATTAAAATGTTAATTAACTTTGTATTGCTCAATCTGTTGATTTATTAATGTTAATATTGTATTGCCTCTATACGATTCATTGAAATAAAATACTTTATTTTACGTTGATCTATATATCTCGAACCATAAGGTTCATCTTCAGGATCTATATAATAATTTTTATTTAATATTTTTTTAATACAAATTTTTATTTCCTGACGGTGCTACCGACACCTATTTGGTAGCAAAATATTGAAAAATAAATAATTATTAAAAAACTTTTCATAAAAAAGACCATCGCTCAAAAATAAATATAATTAAAAAATTTTAATAAAGGTCAAAATAAAAATAGAACTGAGACTAATATTTTTATTTAATAATAATTATAATACAATTTTTAACAATTTATGTTATCAAAATTGACTGAATTATTTGAAAAATATATATATTTGATTAACAAAAAAAATCACGTAAATCACATTTAATATTAATTTCTTTTAAAAGGAGAAATCAAATTACAATATGTATTTATATAATCTTTTTTATCACTTTTATAATTGCAAGCAAATTGTTCATGTTTAACTATTTGATTGACTTCATGTATTTGTAACTTCAATTTGTTTACTTTTAATGAACTGTTACAATCATATTCATGTTGCTTTAATCGTTTCTTTAATTTTTGTTTTGTTTCTCCAATATAAAGTACATCACAATTTTATTTTATTGCGACGACATTTTAGGAGAAATACTATTATTGCTTTCTGTTACGCCAATTTTCCAATGTTATTAGTTATAGTTGCATTAATGGTGTTACTATTCATTATTTTATAGTCAATAATTAGAGATTGACAGAATATTTATTAAAATGTTAATTAACTTTGTATTGCTGAATCTGTTGATTTATTAATTTTAATATTGTATTGCCTCTATACGATTCATTGAAAAAAAAAAATGTGAGTCCGATCACAGGGAAGATGTGTAAACATCTAGTAATGAAATATTTTTTTTTTAAGTAAATTTCTTATTAAAAGTGCAAAAAATCTTTTTAAAAGTTATTAAAATTAAATGTTTTTGTATTAATTTTATTTATTTGTTTTTATTTGCCTACGATAACATAATGTACGACAATTAGTGAAAATTAGTAGCTACTACTACTACTACTATTGCACACTAGATGGGGTTAGTGTATTTCTATGCAGCTGTTAAGTTTCTCTGTACTTCTTGTTGTCCGTATTATTACACTAATACACTCACACACAGCTCACACCGCGTTATCGTTATTACAATCTTACTCAAAATTTGTGATTGTATTGTGAAAAAGATTTTTACTCCCTAGCGTATAGATGTTTACACATCAAAATACTTTAGTTTACGTCGATCTATACATTTATTTTTTTTATATATCCTGAAGATGAACCTTATGGTTCGAAATATATATATTATATATATATTATAATATAATGGTGATTTCCTTTCTGAGTAAAAATGTTGTCCTTTCGGTGGATAACATTTTCTACAGTTTGCCCATACCTTTAAAAAATGATACATTTTTTACTGCCACAATGGTACAAAATATTTGAGATTTAACATTAATGTATACTTAGCGTTTCACTGCATCTACGGATTTTTATTGATAAAATGGTGCATCAATAAAAGTCGTCAGCACCATTGTTTTCTAATCACCTGCTATTACCTAGAACAAACTGCAAAAACTTTAAACCAGAAATTTTTCAAAAAAGTTTACATTAAAATAAATAATGAATTAAACAGAATCTTCCTCTAACAAAAGTCTGATGGACTCTAGTCAAAGTGAAGAGTATATTGGTTTTCATAACTCTTATATGTATAAAAAATTACTTAACAAAGATGTAAAAAGGCTAGTATATCACCCCGACTTGAGAGTAGAGGGTCAAATATGTTGCATATTTTGCCAGTTATTTGTGCAACATATTTAGAAAGGAACGAAATAGCTTTTTTTAATGTTACATATTTTTTAGAATGGAACAGAAATAGTAACGAAATGTAGCATATTTGTAACATTTTTGTCAGAAAAGAAAACACCATAATATATATTATAATAGAACACGTTGTCAATTCGTTTTGTATGCCTGCAATGCTGACAACCGTCTACATTAGATACATGCACAGTTTGCAACGCAATGACACCCCCATTTTGAGTAACCTTTTATACGATTAATATACAAATTAATGTTTTGTCTATTAAAAGAATTATAGAAATTAAATTTTTACATGTCAACAAGCAGCTACCGTTAACAATTGCATACAAAATGTGAACAAAAACACACCCAACAAAACTTTATTTAATAAAAAGATTTTGGCATTTATGACAAAAAAATGAACTCTACAAACACTGACCTCCAAAGAAAAAAAAAACATTTCTTTATTATTATTCTTTTTTTTTTTTGCTGGCCATCTGGTTTTCTGTTGGATTTTTCTGCAAAATTTTTTCCATATTTTTCTGGTTTGATGTAAAAAGTTTGCAAAAGATTTTTTCTCATTTTATGCCCATTTATCAATAAAAAGTTAAATGGATTTTTTTTCTGTCCCGTTTAAAACAACAAGCGATTTTAGTGCAAACAAAAAAATAGTCCCATGTTTACCTGCATCTGTTGTCCGTTTTTATTATCCACAAGTATATTCATCGACGTGGTGTGTAGTAATCGATCTTTTTTCTGTACTTGTGGTTTATTTACATCCGTTATTGAAATTGTAGTATTGATGACAAATATACTCGTAGAGACAACAAAAAAAGTGACTAAAAGATATTATGTTGAAATAAAAAATTCCTGAGCAAAAACAATTGTTGTATATGCAGATGCGAATTTATATCCGGCACTTGTACCTGCAGGATTTACTACACATTTCAACTTCCGAAAAAAAAAAACCAAACACGAATAGAACTTCAGGTAGAGCAAAAAAACCGCAGTTTATATTTTAACGTTTAAATAAAATATTCAATATCCATAATGGTTTTGAATGTTTACGAACTTTTTTTATTTCCACTATTTACAGATTAATGGCCAAGGAAAGTCAAATAGATTGTAATTAAAAATTGCATTAATTTTGATTTCTTTCAAAATTTTAAAAGGCATCCGTTTCAGAATGAGACGGGTTAGGTCACTGGCGAGAATCTAGTAATTCAGAAAAGTCCTCAAATTTCTTTCAAGAACTTCCCAAACGCCTAATCAACAATTAGTTGTACTCGTATACATGTATACTTTATTTCCTAATTATTTCTTTGCATCAAAACTTTCTTCCTAGCAAAACTTTAGCAGCTCGTTAGCAATAAGCAATAAGTAATGTTAAGTATTAAGCTAATTAGCAAAAGTTTTGGCAATAACTTATGAAGTTTATTATTAATGGCAAATAATTTCTTCGCAGCGCTTGTCTAATTTTTAACAGTTCATAACTACGAATTGAAATGCTCATTAGCAAGTGTTTAGCATCTCATTAGCAATAGCTTATTAGCTCCATTCACTATCTTGTGCAAATGGTCTTGCGTCATTGCAGTTGCAAAATAATCGAGCATATCTTTGCTCTGCACTAAGAAAATATACAGATTTGCACTTGCTAGACTTGCAATATGCAAATTTCAAATAAACAGCTGGCAATAAAAGAACAAAGTCGATATGTTAACGGCAGCCGCCGCCAGTTTCTATACTTTCTTCAGCATGTTTTTATTAATATATAAGATTTTATATAGAACTAGCTTTTACCCGTTATTATCTCCATCGCTTATACAGTTTCGGAAAGGCATGTCTTACCTCTACGTCGCCTCCTGTTTCTATTTAAAAAAATATATATGTAACGTTTCGGAAGGGCCGAAATTCCACCTGTCGCCCTCCTGATTCTAGTTTTAAAATAAGTAATAGCCTATAACATTTACGGAGTTGCACAGACTAAGTGCACCAAATTTCATAGCGATTGGTCCAGAAATGGCAAAGTTAAGGTTTGTTCAAAAGAAAAGGAGAATTTTGTTTTCTCCGATTACAATGGCGTGGTCCATTATGAGTTCTTGCCAACAGGTCGTACGGTTAATAAAGAATACTATACACAAGGAATTTATGCAACGTTTGCGTGAAGCAATACGGATCAAACGATCGGAAAAAAAATCATGGATTCTGCATCACGATAATGCACCACCTCAAACATCAATACTTGTTCGTGATATTTTGGCCAAAAACCACACCCTAATCATGTCTCAACTACCTTATTCACCAGATTTGGCCACCTACGACTTTTTCCTATTCCCAAAACTGAAGAGACCAATGAAAGGAAAACGTTTTGTCACAGTTGATGAGATAAATTAATAATTTAAGAACTAGGTGATGGCCATACCGAAAACTGCATTTCAGAAGTGCTTCGAGGATTGGAAGAAGCGCTGGCATAAGTGCATTATATCTGATGGGAGTTACTTTGCAGGGGACAAAATGGACGGACGTTGAATATATATAAATAAATAATTACTTTTCAAAAAAATTCTAAATTTGCAAGAACTATAAGGACTAGAAGTGTAGATCACCATTCATATATTACTGCAATATTTATAAATCCTAATCCTTCTTCTTTTTCTGATGATGAATTTATGTAAAAATAAAGATTGACGAAGACTTCAATTAAATATATTATCAATGTCATACGCAACATAAAGTCTGTAAGAGGTAGATAGTTAAGCGGAATTATACGTATAATATACAATTATGTGTGAATATTTTATATCAGAATATTCATTTCCAATATAATTTATAAGAAAAGCGCCGTCAATCAAGGCTATAATCGTTAGATCTGTGAAAAATTTTGATTCTATTCCTATTATTACTGATAAATATTACTGATTTATTATTATTAAATACTAGATTAACCCGGTACGCTTTTCTACTTCATACCCACTTTTGTAGTTTTCCGCCACTTTAGGGCATCCGCCATATTGTATTTATAGTGATTCCATTTAATTTAGAGTTCCCTTCATAAAACTCCCTTTAACTCGATACCCATATCACGCGGTGTATACAAAGTAGTGGTCTGCCTTTTTTAGCCGTACGCCATATTTTGTTTGCCGAGATTTTGTTATATTTTGAATTTTTGCTTATGGCCAATAGGCCTATGTTTTATTATATACATAGATCTTTCTGTGTTTCAAGTTTAATCGCAATCAGTTGGATGGATTCGGAAATAGCGAAATTACCCCCCTTTTACTCACGGGTTTTGTGAGAAGGTGGAACAAACATCCAAGTATGTACACGAATATTAGGTCCACAAACGTTTTTTAAAGGCGGGTATTTTATAAAAATATACAAAAATAATTTTGAAAATTGTTCCACAAATGGAGAAGTTATGATCGTTTATATTATAAAATCTGTTAAAAATTATATGGAAAGAGTAACATAAGTCTAAAAATGGGCGTGGTTAAAAAAGTGGCCAATAATTCATTCGGGGGTCGATCCGTCTTGGTGGACTGCTCTCTAACCTAACCTAACCAAATTCATTCCAGAGTACCACTTAAATGTTGCGAAAATTTCCAAAAAAAAAAAAAAAAAACGGTCGATAGAAATACAACATAAATTTCATTTTTATTTTCATGTCAGAAAAATTCGAGAGTTTTTTCTTTAAATTTACAACGCAGCGGCATACTTAAAATAAATTTTGTTTATGACCTAGAAAATCACCTTTTTCCTTCACATGTATTTCTAATCACTTTAAATTCCTATTCTAATACTTTTGTAATACATCTCAAATAAATACTCGCACATTAATGTCCAGGTGAGAATTTTCCTTTTGTGCAAATAACTCTAAAAATATTTTATTGTTACTAACTTGGCCAAGACAATTGTCTAAAGTATGAAAAGGCATTCTTACAGTCTGAAGCTCAAGAAGAGCAAATAAAATGTATGTGTAGAAATTAATCATTGTGACAAATGCCGAAAATCAATTGTAGAGGAAATTACCAAACAAAAAGATTTTATACAATAAACTCATGAAAACATCCTTTCGAAGTCGCACACAGCCACACATACACGCGCGCACACATTAATACAAATGCTTACACACTGCATGCAATCCATACAGGCTAATAAAATTATCGTGCATGCGGTGGGGAGAATTTAACTTGATTTATTTGGCAGTCATTTAAGTAACGTTTACGAAAAATTACACGTCATTTTGTGGAACAGAGGCGTTTACTAATTATTTTTAAGTTGTTGTTGCAAGTGTTGCGAAGGAACTGAATACGTAGGGCTTATTTGTGTACAGAAAAAAGTGTCTAATAAAGGCCTAATAAAATAGAACAAAATTTAAAAGATATCTCTCTCTTTTCACTTGCAATTTATATGCGCAATGAAATTGTGTACCAGCGCCAGCAATCTTTGGGCACGCATGATCCGGAATTTAGCTGTCTTTGGCTGTCAGATTACATCTTTTGCATTTCTGGTTTCTCTACAGAAGCCCAAATACGAAAATGGAGAAACTATTAAAGAAAAAAGTTTTGTTTCCAAAAGTAACTTATTAATATTTTTATAAGGAATAACTTTTTAAAAAAATCAAATTCTTCTGGATTTTGTCAAATTTTATACATATAAACTAGATGACCGTCCCGGCTTCGCAGGAAATCTGTTTACTAATGAGAAAAAAAACAAATTTTGCTGTTTTTAGCTGACCCGGCAAACGTTGTTTTGCCATGTACATATATTATTTCTAAGAAACGTATTTATTTATTTAATCGAAAGCGTTGTAGACAATGAAAGTATGCTTTATTTAGGTTAATAAATTAATCTTTATCAAATTAACAAATATATCTTAAATTACAATTCTCGATGGCTATCTAAACATTAAAAATAATTAGTTTCACTTCTATTTTTATTTTGAACTTTATTAAAATTTTTTAATTATAATTATTTTTGAGCGATGGTCTTTTTTATGAAAATTTTTTTAATAATTATTTATTTTTCAATATTTCGCTACCAAATAGGTAGCATCGACAGTAAATAATAATTTGTATTAACAAAAATATTTTTTTAAAAATAAATAATAATTTGTATTAACAAAAAAATTTTTTTTTTGGTAGCGAAATATAGAAAAATAAATAATTATTAAAAAACTTTTCATAAAAAAGACCATCGCTCATAAATAATTATAATTAAAAAATTAAAAATAATTATTAATATTTTTACTATCAACTGTATAGTGAGTAAGACAGGCTTCGTTCTCATCCCTTTAGGGTCAGTCGCCATATAGGACTTAGGTTGATGATAAACTTTTTAAAATCTCCTCATCATACCATTTCATTTGATACCCATATTGCAAATAAGCATTAAAAATAGGTTTTTGTAGTTTTAGGGTCCGTCGCCATATTGGATTTAGGTTGATGATAAACTTTTCAAAATCTCATCATACCCTTTCATGTGATACCCATATTGCAAAAAAGAAAAACGTAGGTAAAAAAATAGTTGGAGTAAAGTGGGCGTGGTTAATTTTAGGGGAATGAAAAATAGATGTTGCACGATTCTCAGACCTACCCAATATGCACACAAAATTTCATGAGAATCGGTCAAAACGTTTCGGAGGAGTTTAACTACAAACACCGCGACACGAGAATTTTATATATTAGCTAAACAAGCAAGTTAATATAGGCTAATAAATATGAGCAAGCTAATAATAATATAATCTGGATGACTCCATAATCTAGTGCATGAGCATTAGTCTTATCAATATTGAGGTGCGGGTTCGATTCCCGCCTAGACCTTGGGTGTTTCTACAGACAAGCTATAAAAGCTTTGTAGATTTCGTGTTGTTAAAAAAAAAAAAGATATCCTTATTAAGAAAATTAAGATGAAGATTAACACATGATCATATAAGAACCTAATGCAATCAATAAGGAATACCTTTTTGAAGAAATCAATTAGGTAGCCTAATGAAATCATTTTTTATACACTTTCAGAAGAAAACCTAATATAACCAAAGAGTTTTTCTCTATGGAGTGTTTTTATGGTGCCAAAATTATATCATAAAACAAAAATAAAAAACCATATAACATTTTCGGGGTTATCATGGTCAACTAAATGGCTCAAACTGTCATCTGATTTTCCGATAGTATAGCGATGTAGAACCCCATCATGTTCTTATCGAGTCACTCATCTACACAACTTCTGATGGCATGAATTTCCGTCTGGAAAATTGCTGAGTGGGTGTATACCGTAGGAAGGAATCGATTTCCTGAATCGGTATTATAATTTAATGAAGAAAGATGTTGAAATAGCAAAGCACAACAGAGTATTTGGTGGGCATTGAACGCGCAACCATTGCACTATTAGACTAAAAAGGCTACTAAATATATTTAGTAATTTCTTCTTTGGTTTTTAGCTGTCCTTTTACTCTTAATGAAGAAAGCCAAGCGAAACTGAAAACAAACTGTTGCTAAACCGAATTAATTGTGTGAAGGAAGATTGTGCCAATAGTGCTGTGCTGTGAAAAATTTATATATGTACGTAAAATGGTAAAGCACAATGTTGCAATCACCTTTCGGTTAGACAAAACTATGCTAAACACAGAACACTAGAGTGGGTGTAAACTGTGAAAGAAAGTATACGTGTGTACGGGTGTGTGTGAACTAAAGTTAAAGGACTTGTTTTGTATTCCGGTGTACAATACTCTTAATTGTTTTCTAGTTACAAAGAAATTATTTGGTCAAATTCTGTTGGAAGCGTGTTGGTTTGTTAATCAAATCTTGATGACTGGTAATTTTTCTTGTATTCTTTAGTGTTACTTTTGTGTAATTTACTATGTGTGTGTGTGTGTATGTCTGTGTGTGTGTGCGTGTGCATTTTCTTTTATTTAACACAATTGATGTATTTCTCTTTTCTTTTCTGGTAGCCGGGCCAAAGTGTTTTCTTTTTTTTATAAAATTTTCGCTTACTGTTCGTATAGGCATTTGCCGTTCAAATTTTTAATTACATTACAAAGGGAAATTAATGGCTTTGAAGGTTTCTTTGAGCCGGCGCTTATTGCATAAAATAAAGAAAAGGACCAAAGAAAGGCTGCTGAAATCACACCTTGACGTTCGTTCTGCTTACTTAAGGTTAATCAGAAAGGAATTTATTTTGTTTGAAAATGACCGTAAGGACAATTAAAAATATATACGAATATCTTTGAAAGTGAAAACAATAGCGAAGAACATATTTTTTAAAAATGTCGAATATTTCAATCCATTTATAAATTGCTACCACAAATCTTTAACACAATTGAAATTAAACCGACAGTGTTGGTTGCAACAAACTGCAAAATTATTTTACAATTGACGAATTGTTGTGAGTTGCATTATCATTCTTTGTTACTATCTCTAGCAAATTAAATAACTGCTTTACTTATTTGTCGAAATCGGAATATTTTTGTGGTATGTGATTCTGTGATTTTTTTTGAATTGTTTATAAGTTGATTTAATGAAATACAACCTTGTTTTTCGTGTACTGAAGGCAGTGCTACCAAGTTAAAATATTTAAAACATGTGGAAATTTAAATTGCGCTCTATAAAAAAAAAACAAAGGAAAATTTGCTAAATAAATAAAGTCAGTATTTTAATTTAAAACAATGAACCCAGCAGCAAGAACAATAAAAAATTGCAAAAGAAAATGAAGGTATTGTGTAGAACATTAATGAAAATACTTATGTAGTATATTGAGTTGTGGTAACAGAAAATTAATGCAATTTTATTACACAAACTTTGCGTTAAAATCTGATTTAATTAAACTTATAGGGAGAACGCAAATTCAGCTGTTTGTGGTTTTTACGTTAAAACCAGAATTTAACTTTTGCTGTGAAAACACTATTAGAGTTTATTGTCTGAAGACTTTGAAACAAGATGTGAGATGTAGGGATTCCTTCCGAATGAAATTCATCCTTATCTGAGTCGATATTGAAATAGTCGCCTCTCTTCTGTATTCCACAGAAAATCAATAGACTCTGAATTATGATGGAATTTTTTTTTTAATCTCGGATCAGTGCTCAGATGATATCTCCTACGTATGCAATTTATGCACCGGAACTATAGAAAAGGATAGTGATGGAGATGACTGGTAGAAGAACTCTGCTTTTCCACGTTTTCTTATAGCAGGGTTGCACCATCTCTGGTGTCATAGGGACGCGGAATAGTATGGAGAAAGGAAAGGTAGTGATGGTTTGGAAATAATACGGCTTAATTCTTGCACACCTCTGTTTTTTGCTGCATATTTTATTACTTAATAAAACAGGGTTGTTCCATCTCGATGTTTTGTTTTTTAAGCCAAGGTAGAACCTTTTATTTATTATTTTACTTCAATGACGTTTTTTTGCTCAAATTCCGATGAAGGAGGACACTGTTAGACACATCACGAAAATTCTAGGTTGAATGCGGCACTGAAGTCACGATCTGCTGTCTGTAGGGTCAATGCGTTAAGTATTAAGCGATCAGCAGCCCACAGAAAAACGTCTAGCGATGGTGATCTTAATAACAAAAAGACAAATCAAGTCGACAGTTTAACGCGAAAAACGAAAAAATTTATTTAAGTTCCGGGTCCGTAGAAGTACAGGGTGGGCCAAAAGTTACGCTTGCGTGTAAAAATTTAATAATTTTTTTGTTTATTATGATTTTTTATTGTTTTTTTTTAGATTTTATTCATCGAACCGTGTTACATCACCATGCAAAATTTAACGACCGAGCAACGTACCAAAGTGGCAGAATTTTACTTTTTAAATTTTTGAAGACCGAGTTATCTCAAGAAATTCAGATAGAAATTCAGCAGACTTAACTGCCCCTGATTATTTTCAATGGGGTTATCTCAAGGAACGAGTGTATGTTAACAAGCCCCAAACTATAGAGCAACTAAAGCACAACATTGAAGCTGTGATCAGGGCAATAGAGCCTGTAACTTTGCGTGCAGTTATGCAAAACGCCTGTTTAAGAGCCCAATTGAGCATCGCTGAAAATGGTGGTCATCTCTCTGATATTATTTTTCATAATTAGAACTTAGATCGTACAAAGCTAATATTATATTAAAAAAAAAATAAAAATAAAAAATAATAATAAACAAAAAAGTTATTAAATTTTTACACACAGGCGTGACTTTTGGTCCACCCTGTATAATCCATTATACACGCATCAAACCAAAACAGTTTACATGAAATAGAACAAAAGACAAACAAATATGTGTGCACAGTTATTAAAGAAAACGAACCCAAGAAATGCCAACGACAAGTGTAGGTTATAGATGGTAAAATTTGGTGTTTCATTATGGAGAAAAATTCCCGTATTATATTAATACGAAAAAATAAATATATAAAGGTAATAATTTATATCTACTGATAACCACACATAGTGGAGAAAATACGAAGGACACTGAAAATGAAAGTGTAGCAGCCTTCGAAAACAGCATGTTGATCCGTTCTGCTAATGTTTGTCAGTGTGATTTACTTATTTGTCTTTCACTGCAAATAATGTAGCCCACGGAAGACAAGGAGTAGTCCAATACTAACCCAAATTTATAGAGAAAACATGGTCTGTTCAACATTACGATGTCATAGGGGAATAACACAAAAACTACTCCATGTAACCACTCCATACAGCACTTCAGACAGTAATTTTAATGCGACGAAGTTTTCCTAAATACTACGAAGAGCAGGAACACTTGTCGTATAACAATAAGCTGTTATTTTCAATGACAAGGTCCACGACTGCAAACATTTTAACTACACCATTTCAGCTAAAATGGACCACGTAGTGTTTTCGATCATTGTTTCGTTTTAATTAGTTACATTAATATAAGTCGTTGAAAAACGATTGTCTTTCGTTAGTGGTCTGTATTAGACTTATTTTTTATTAGTTATAATCAGAGTTGAAGCATCATCGCTAACGAGTATTTCGAAAGTCTTAATTAAATTCCTCCAGCTTTGTAATATATTTTTTCTTTTATTAATTAAAATTAAGTCTCTGAATTTACAATTCGTACAGACTATTTACCGTAACTATAGATACGAATTGATTAATTACACAATAAATATTATTTATTTAACCCAAATAAAATATTACATTTAATTGCAGTATGACTTAAAGAGAAACCAAATTGAGAATAAAGTTTCTTCAAGTCCCTGTAGCTTCTAATAAAGTTTTAAGTTTCCCGGTGATTTTTATTTCTCAATAATTATCGAAGTGAGGAAATTTTAAAATATTATTCACTGGTATAGATATTTCAATAATTTCAATCAAACATATTTCAATTCGCCTTCAAACAAATTCCAAACGATTTAACATTGAATTGAATAGAAAGCAAAGAAAAACATAGTCGAAATACCTGAATGACAAATGCATGAAACAATGCCATCAATTCGCATAAATAAAATAGAATTAACTGGAAACGTATTGACAAATTCATTGCAAACTATTGCAATAAAATACAACAACGACAACAATGACAACAACGACAACAACAGCGGCAACAACTGAGAACGATTTAAATAAAATGGCAGAAATAAAGCATGCATTGAAACAAATTGCTGATACACACCTCACTAAGGGAATACAACCAGTTATTTATTCAAATATGCACATACAAATACATATGTATATGGCCATGTACATACATACATACTCTTATACACATTCCTGATTTAAAAACAAACAAAAAAACTGCAGTGGAAAAGGGAAATAAATTTAAATCCTGTTGGATTTGCACTTGCTGAATTACAGCATGTAAGTAAGCAGGTATGGCATTCCAATAGATTTGGTCGACCTACCGCCATGTCATGTCGCATCATAAAAGTATTCCTTGTGGAAACAAGTCAAAGGACTTGCACGACTACAATTTTTATATTAAGATTTTGTTTAGCAGACGCTAACTTGTCAACGAGAATAACGTGCAGTGTAAAAGGTAACCGCGTGAATATGATTAAAATGCCAACAACTTGTGCTCCTAAGTACTCTAGTCGCCGAAATATACAGTAGAATCCCGTTAATTCGTAATCGAGGGACCAGCTATTTTTTACGAATAAAAAACAAATGGGATGTGTTCTAAAGAAATCAGGGAACTTGCTTCCGAAACCCGGTAATTCGCGCGCACGACGCGATTATCATTAAGGGCGCATCCATTTGAGGTCGATTTGGCGGCGACTCGCACTACGCATTACAGAGAAAATTCGTTTTTTGGCCGAACGGCTCGCAGAGCTGTTTCCTCCCACTTTTAACGAGGGAAAATTTAAATCATGTGTCAATAAACACTACTCCCTCTATCGTCCTTCCCATAACCTACTTTCCTAGTTCCAGCACAATGCATCGCATGTGTAGGGGTCATCCCCTAAGTGCCGGTCCAAAAAAAAAAAGGGTTTTCGATTAAACGAGGCTAAAATAAAAATAAAAAAACGATTTACAGGGGTTTGGAAGGTCAACACTGCGCAAACCATAAAATAAAACGCTTCTATAGTTCTGATTAATCAGTTTCTTTTTGTCGGTTTACTTTACTACTTAAAGATGTTCCCACTATGAATTATCTTTTTGCTAAAATTGCTGAAAGCCTTGCAGGAGCTATACCATATCTATTGGCAACTTAAATTTTCTTTTCCTCCATATATCAAATGCTCAAAGTATTTTCTTTTTAACTAATCTAAAGAAACACAAAAAAATTCTGGTTATTGTTAATTTTCTATTTCTCTCATTGGTTTTTATTACGAATTATAAGAGGTTTTTAACAATTAAGTACGATTTATATGGGTTTCCTTAGACTTTGAACTGTTAAAAAAAATACGAATTAACGAGGAGACCACAAAATGTCTAAAATTTTTTGCGAATGAAAAGGTTTTTCTCAAGAGAATTGTTAAGATTTTCGAATTAATGAGGTACGAATTATCGGGGTTCAACTGTATATATATATATATATATATGTAAACAAGCCAGGCGGGCAGAAGAATATTGCAAATTTTTCTAATTCACCGCCAATCCATACACGGTAAAGTTGAGTGCTGTGATTGCCTTCAGAGAGACTTGCCCGCGCCTAGTTGCTATTTTCTTCACTGCCATGCTTCACTGATGGATGACCCATTCACTAGGCTATTGAAATATATTTATATATATGCCTATCTATTCTCCAAATTTGTATCAAAACTTTCGTGTACTCACTCTCAAAGGAAACAAAATTGAAAAGCAAATACTTTCTGCATATTTGTAGGCATCGCCTGCAAGAAATAGTTTTATTATTTGCAAATGTATGCAATTGCGGAAACAAGTGCTACTGATACGAAATCCACATGTAAATTAATTTATTCATTCACAAGTCCACACACTCACACTTTTTAGCGAGGAAAAAAAATATCCTTTTGCATACATGCATATTTACAAGTACAACAATGTATTTTTATTCGCTAGTAAACACTTGTTTATTTTCTGCAGTTCTACCATGACATGGGATATCATTTTGGCTGAGCATGTAGACACGGTCATGATGGTTTTTGTTTTTGTGTTTTTTTTTTGTTGCAGCTTTTAAAAAAATCTTTATGTAGGTTGTAGTTTTGTTTGTTTGATGTTTTTATGTTGCCCAGCTGCAGATCGGTTGCAGTTGCTTGCAGAAACGGCTGTAGTCGCATTCAAATGGGCGCTAAATTGCTAGGGGGAAAGCAATATGCTTACTGGGTTCATTTAGAAGAAGTATTATCGCCAGAGCGCGAGCGACATAAGATCCGAGCAAAAAATTAGTAGGATTCTGGATGCAGTAGAAAAATTTCATGCTTTCCAGATGTACTGTTTTGAGGCGCTTCCGAGTGTGCGCAGAGCGGTGTCTCAATTTACTGTTAAGCATGTTGAAATTAATCGGAATTTTACATTTATTTAACATGAACATTAAGGTATAAAATACTCGTTGTTCGATACTGCGGCGTTCTCAGAAAATATAATAGTAAAATTTTTACCAATTATAACTTTACTAAATTTTTTTAAATTAATATTTTAATTTTTAAATTAACATTTAAATTCATTTTGCTGTTTTATTAAAAAAGTGCAAAAAAATTCCATAAAATGGTTAAATGGAAAAAAGCGTGAAATTTTTTTAATTAAAATTGTTAATTGATGTTACAATTTTCGTGATAAGTTGAAATCGAATTATTATTTATAGCCACAGTAGCGATATTCTCGGTAGAAAATCAGGGGCAGCCTGCACCTTACAGCATCGCCTGTTGTCTCATTCTCTTCTCGGCGAGCCTTTATCTTTGCCCAACTGTTACTGTGTTACACAAACATTAAATATAGCCTGGCACACGAATTGAAGAGATGAATTGAAAATAATTACTCCGCGTTCTTGAGGAGTGTAGAGATTCATGTCTTATTGACGAGTATTTTATATCTGTTTACTTCACAAATCTCAAAACAGAACTAACATTTACTGCCATTTGCAAAAATTATAACGATTTTCATTAAACATTTTGTAATATCAATTAAAAAGCTATTTAGATTTTCACATGTAAAGAAATTGGAATTACTTAGAAGAAATAATAATAAAAATTTCGCAATTAACTCTTGCTCAGAAAAATTTTTTTGTTAATTAAAAATTTAATTGAATTCAAGTTTATTTTAATTGATTTCGATGGTCTCTCACCGACAGTGCACTCAAAATGGCTCAATTTATAATTTGTTTTCTATTAAAACTGTTAATTGATTTTGCGTTTTTCCTGATAGGTTGATATTTAATTATTATTTTAATTGAATCTTGGTATTTTTTAATGGAATCTTAATTTTACTTTTTTCTGTGTGTCAAGCACAGTAACTAAATCACGGTTCTCTTGCTGCCATTAAAATTATGTCTTTAGTTTTCCTAAACTCGTACCACAGTCAGTCACTAGTTGCCTTTCCATGTTCCCAAGGGGGAGGTGGTGGGCATCATAATTTACCCGATATTTAGAGCACCGTGAGCTAAGACGCTATGCCCGTTACCCACATCTATCACTTTTTTTTTTTTTTTTTTTTTTTTTAAAGACAATACAAACTCTACGAAGCTCTTAAGCTTGTCTGTAGAAACACCCAGGGTCTAAGCGGGAATCGAACCCGCACCTCCATATTGATAAGACTAATGCTCATGCATTAGACTACGGAGGCACGTTGGAAGATTCATATCAACTGTCCATAAACACTATTTCCTTTATCCTTCCCATAACCCAAGTTCCAGCACAATGCATCGCATGTGTGCTGGTCCAAGATAAGCCTTTAAACCAATTTATTTAATTCTATTTAAGTACTTTATGCTCTTGTCAATCCAAATCTACGGTCTCCCAAACGCCGCTTGCTGTATGTAGGGTGTATTAGAAATAGTTAATGCTTTTTTGAAGTTGATTCAAATGAGCCTGGTTTGCTTTTGCTTTTTCCTTAGTTGTGCATTCAATTGTTACGAAAAAAAGAAGAGTAAAAATAGATTTATTCTTTTGTTTTGTGCAGTTCTTTTTTATGAAATTTTCTTATAAAGGAAATATGACAACAAATGAGAACATATACAGTTTTGCACAAAATTCATGTGAATAGAATGTGCAGATATGCGAAATGAAAATTTTGCTGGGAAAATTCCCGGCTGTGAACACTTGTCATTTCGATTGTTCGATTTAAAACAATAACTAATGCATTATATTGATTGGAATTTTGTCGTATTTTATTTTTTTTTTTTTTAGGGACGACATTTGCATACCTGCATAAAATATGAATGTTTGTTGTTGTTGACCTATGTAAATTTATTTCTTTGAAATAAATAAGGCTTTAATCCTTTTTTTTTTATGGTGGATTTTACTGACACAACTTGAACTTGAAAATGAGAAGCCCGTCATGTTTCTGGATGACAATTGCCGAGCTCATTGTGCATATTTTCAGCAGTTTTTTTTTAATGTTCAATATTTTTAGTTCGGCTAATTATTGAGTAGTACTTTTTCAAAATCCAATTAATAGCATGAAATATATCACGATACCAATAACTTTTCTTTTGCCGGCAGCTGCTGTAGTGTTCTTTATAATGTGCAGCCTTTCGTTATTGTCCTTTTTTTCTTACGTTAATTTTTTCTCTTTTGCAATGGTTGTGTTTATTCACCTTTGCCAAAATGTGGATGTGTGACTTTTGTATTTTTATTTTTATTAACCAAAAAAAAAGAAAAAAATTAGCAAACAACAAGCAGAAAGCCAATTTAAATCTTATTCAAATTGAAAGTATCAACACAAGATAAACGCAAAAAAAAACATCTGCCGCATTTCTTTGTACAGTTTTTGTCTTTAAAAGTGTTTCAAAGGACTCCAGTGAAGTAAGAAATTTGTTTTCGTTTTTATGTCTTTTGAAATCTTTTTTTTGAATAACAGAAAGCCAATTTGCCACCTTTTCAAAAGGTAAAGACACATATAAAGACAATTTTATTGTCAGGTTTTTCTTAGTTTTGTTGTGTTTTATCGTTCTGTTTTGTACTCAAACAATGCAACTACAAAAGAAAAAATTTATAAAATCAATATTATTTGTTTGAAATCCGAAGTCGGAAAGTCATTTATTTACAATTTATTTTTCTTTAAATATTTTCTTGTTCTGTTTGTTTGTTTTTTTTCTTTTTTTGATCTCTCCCTTATTCAAGGTGTCTTTCTTTATTATTTCGCTGGCACCTCTATTCAATTTATTCCTTTGACCAATTCAATATCTAAAAATCATTAAAAATGCCCATCAATTTTCTATTTCTTTTCTTGTCAAATAATATTGAAAATTGTCTTACCAAGGCAACGCCCTAAATATAACTACAAAAAAAAAATTAATTTACAATAGTTCTGCAACTATTTTGAACATGTCAGAGTGTTAACAAAAGGGACATAAATTTTATTTATATTGAGCACTTTGTTCCCCAATTTTGTCCAAACCCTTGAGCTGAAATCTTTTATTGTTGCCACAATTGGCTATTAAATGTTGATTATGGTCTTATCTTTACAAAAATTACTAAGCAAAATAAGCAACTAGTGCTTTAAAGTAGAACGCCAAGAAAAAAGACTAGGAATAAATTTAGGGGTATCGCAAGATTCCGTACTTACTTACTTATATTTAAATTTTCCTAACGCTCTCCTCTGTCGTACTTCAAATAATATATATTCTCTGGCGAATGACAGCAGCATTTTTATTTTGACGGCTTTCGGAAGCAGGTTTAACATGGCAATTATCGGGTTATCAATTCCGTGGTTTCCAAACAGTCGGTCTGGTAAGAATTTCAGATCTTTATTATACATCTTGCGAAGTGAAAATTTTTCCTTTTACGAATATGGATCGTTTTACAATGCGACGAAAAATAACCAAAAAAAAAAAAAAAAAACAGTTTGGAGCGGTTAAATCCGGTGAAAGCGAAATACGGGCAATAATTCGTTCAGTAAAGATGTGGCGTAAAAGAGCCATTGTGTCCCTCGTAGTGTGCGCTACGACTCCATCCTGTTGGAACCGTGGTTCGGATGGTTTTTCACGGCTGGCCTTAAAAAATTTCGATATCTAACGCCAGAGATGGAAACGGCGACACGTGTTCATTTTCACTTATGTCACTTATGACGTGGGAAAATTCAAATCCAATGTCCATTCACACTATTCCCTCTATCCTCCTTCCCATAACCTGTTTTCCTAGTTCCAGCACAATGCATCGCATGTGTAGGGGTCATCCCCTGAGTGCTGGTCCAAGATAAAAAAAAAAAAAAAAAAAAAATTAAATTTTGGGCCAATTATCCTTTCCGACGAAGCACCGCACCAAACGGTACACTTAAGTGGGTGTAATTCTCTCTGCTGAACTACTCTTGCATTTTTCGTAATCCATATTCGGCAATGTTGTTTATTAACGAAATGGGAAATGGGCTTCGTCGCTCATAATTAAATTAAGAATAAAATCAAGTCGTTGCTGGTACTCTGTCGGTTTATATTCTTGGACAAGTTGAATTTTGTATGGCAACATTCTTATTGTATGCAAAATTCTCTGCAGCGACCTTCGTGAAAGGCCAAGTTATGTCGAACGTCTCCTGGTTGATGTTTCTCCATTTTATCGAATACTCTCCGGTACCCGTTCAATATTGTAAATCCGTGTGCACCGTTCGTCGTCTGCCGGCATCAGGAAGCTTCCTTACAGCCCCTTGTTGTCCAAAATTTGCAATCAGACGCTGTATTGTTGACTCTCATGGTCCAAACCGCACATTACAATAACGACGATATGCGCCCAGAGTCCAAACAATGGATCGTTGATTTAAGAAAAAAATCAATTACCTACTGTTCCATTTTAAATTCCCCAAGTCTTCTTTCCAAAATACGGAAAAAGAAATAAAAGTTATAATAAAAAATTTATAAGAAATTCAAACACCTTCGCTCCTTTTGGGCCAAACTGCATAGATGAGAATTATTTCAGGCCCTACAAATAAAAAGTGTAAAATTTATCCATTTAAATATGTTATGGAATTTCTTGCCATGATGATTTCGCTAAAAATGTTGTATGTATACTCAGTTGCTTCGGTTGCTAAAAAACTTTAGTTGGGTTGTCATTTGACAACCGAAAGATTCTGATTGTCAGACAAGCAGTAATAAATAAGCTGTTGAAATGGAAATAATTGAAATGAAAACGCTTGCCATTCAACCCTTCATTAAGAGCCTTAAAAATAAACTCCTTTGATTTTCTTTTAATTATATCAAATGGCATTCATCAAAAGGATTTAAAGTGGAAAAGAATTAACTTTAATTATATTAATCAAGTTGTTGCTCAAATCTGAATAAATAACTAATGTTATTTTCATTCCGTTTAATTAAATTAATAAAACATCATCAGTAAGCCAGCCGGGGCCACTTTAAAACAATGACGCTTATTTCATAAGCGAAGAAGGAAGAAAGTCCCATAATTATTTACTAAATGGTACCCAGTATATTTATGAAAAATTTTGGTAAATGCGACATTTACATGCCATGTCATTAAATGTAATAAGTAAGAAGAAAAAATGGAGCACCGGAGAACTTAAAACCTTTAAAAATAATCCTTAACAATTACTTGTTAATCCACATTAAATGGAAAATAATCCACCTGTTCCCACTAAAAGCATAAGATTCCTTTTAACATTAACGTTTTTTCTTTTTTCTTGTTACTCTTCTTAAAGAGCAGACCAGTCGTAAAATATATTTACAGCGTGGTTGTTTAAAGCCAAGACATAAGAAACTGCTTGGCCGCTTGTCGTCTTGGTTTTTGGATTGAGGAGGCAGAAAAAAAACTTGGACTGGTTTAAAATATTTAATGCTAATAAGCAAAAATGAAACAAAGCATGTTTTAATAAACTGTCGAATGCTTTAAGAAACCACCTGCAACATATTTGTACGTTATGAAAAGTAACAGCCAAAATTTCGTAAAAATCCAAATATATTTTGTAGCAGAATTTACAGTATTTAAATTTTTCTTTCGTTTTTTTTTTTTTCTTCGATACGCTTCATGGGCCCAAATACATGTATTTAGAAATAAAATGTTTTAAGAACACAAGACTGTGGTACGAATTTAGGAATGGAATTTGAATGGCAGCAAGAGAACCGAGATTTAATACTGTACTTGAAACACAGAAAAAAGTAAAATCAAGATTCAATTAAAATAATAGTTAGATTTCAAATTATCACGAAAAACGCGGAATCAATTAACAGTTTTAATTGAAAAAAATTTAAAAATTGGCCATTTAGGAGCTTTAGGAATTTTACCTTTTAATCCATTTCAGAGTTCATTATTAAATACAAAAATTTTATTAAGTTCTGGAGTATCTGTAACTTGAGCTCATCATAGTTTATTAGTTAGAAATTATTCTCAAACAATTCAAAGTTTATTTTTTACACTGTCTTGAGAGCACACCAAACTCAATTAAAATAAATGTGGATTCAATTAAATTATTAATTAAGAAAAAAAACTTGTTCTGAGCAAAGACTTAATTCGGAGAAATTGTATTATTATTTTTTTGTTGTGCTTTAAACATTTTAGAACTGGAATTATAATGAACCATCGGCAACCAGAAAATTGAAAGAGACGGCCTTACAAACATCCGTAAGCAATGTCAAAGCCATAATATTGTACCAACCTTGCAATTCATGAATTGTCATTTTAAACTTTGCAGCAACATCGCAGTCTGTATGCTTTGCATAATAAAAAAAAAACAATGTCTGCGAAATAAATCTTTTTGTACAGGAATTAACAATTAATAAAATAATTTTTAGCATTACATTTTTAATTAAAATTAAGTATTTATTCCATTGAAATTTCTTGCCTTTCTTCTTTACTCGGCATTGTTTACAAAAAGCATTGTAAATCTAAATAATGGATTTTGTTGCGTTTATTTGCGCATCAACTGTTCATCTCATTAATTTAAGAACGCCAACCATGCATTTTATTTTCAACATTTAAAAACAATTACCCAGCTAAAAAATAACTTCCAAAGAAATCAAGAAGATCTTAATATTGTGATTCGAAAGCAGTGCAAATATCGAGAATTTCCAATAATTTTTATATAGGCTTGTGAATCGGAAGCAGTTATTCAATAAATTCAAAAAATTTTATTCTGATAAAGCTCCCCCCTTAATTAAGTTTCGTTGCGTCCGTGGATATAATGAAAATAGAAAAACTTATTTTATTAATTTTTAATTAATTGTTCAGCGGCCCATAACTCGGAATTTAAAGTCACCGCAAATCTTTTATTTCAGTTTTCTATTTTTTTATTTTCCAGTTCTCAAACTTCAAAAAACTTCTTTACGAGCGATATTACAATATTTTTTTTTTTGCGAGCTTCTATTGCTGACATATGTATAACCTGTCAGAAACAGACATATAAACTGTTTTCCTACAGGACTTTTATAAATTTTTAAGCGATATAATTTAACATTTATTAAAATATCAATCAATTTAGCATGTTCCGTATCACAATTAAAATAATACTTTACAGTTTTAATTTCACAAACAATTTTTCTCAGCCTGAAGAGGTTTTTTCTTCTTTAAATCTGTATTTTGAAAATCTTAATAAAACGGAATTGAATACAACATTTGCTATAGAATATCAACAATTGATATAATAAATAAACCACTTAATTCATATATTTTTTCTTTTATTTTTCAGGCATTCATAACTAGTCTACTTAGTTGCAATTCGGTAAGTAAAGAATTTTAAATTTAATAAATTGTTATCAAAAAAAAAATTAAGATATAAATATTTAAATATTTAAATTACCAAGATAATTCAGTCAGAAATTTTCTACGTGGCTTGCGCACAATAAATAGTAGCAAATAGTAGCAAATAGTAGCAAATAGTAGCAAATAGTAGCAAATGTTTGGGCAAGTTTGGGTTTTTATTCATGAAACTTATTTTTGTTGGCGATTCAAATTATTAGAAACATAATGACCCAACTCACAATCTTTTGCAAAGGGTCTTGCATCATTGCATTTGCAAAGTTCTGTAGTAAATTTTTACTCTACAGTAACACAATAAACAGATATTCATTTGCTACACTAATGTAAATAAACTACATTGAAATTCATAGTCGATATTTACTTATTTCAAAAGTGACAGCAAATAAAAACAAGAGAAAAAATAAATAAAGTATGGCACATAAAAACGAAAAACAACTTATAACAAAAGATAAATCCTATAAAAAACTTATAAAAATAAGAAAATGTAATGGAATTTTTTAGCAAAAGTCAAATCTGGCAAACGAAACCAAAAATGTTGCTCACAATTGGCGAACAAATTTTACTATTGCTAAAATTTGCCATCTCTACGCGTCATGCTAAGAGTAATAACTACTGGCATAAAAATATAAATTAGTCAGTTAAATATTAGTTGGTTACATTTTATATGAAATTTAAACAAAAATTTGTATGCAATTGAATTTAATTTTGTTAAAGGATAAAATTTCGTAAAAATCGTACGTTCAGTCATACGATCACTTACGACATAATCTAAAGTTTTATTTTCCACGTATGGCCTAATCCGCAAAAAATATATTTTTCTTAATCTGGTGTTCACATTGCCGTTGTATAAAAAATTTTGAAGTTTTTAAGTTTAAAAAAAGTTAATTTTCAGGTATTAACCTGCATATTGTGTTGCTTGCAGAACACGTAAATTCTCCTTGTTTACGAATAAAACTCGTTTCATATGAAGTAAAATTCAGACGTCGAATAGTGTTGTTCCTTTTTTATGGTGGAACGTCAGAAATTTTTATTTCATTTGTTTGCATTTGTAAAGCCAAATAAAAAGGTTTTTTTTTGATTGGTGCAAAGAAAAAAAACCTTGGACTGTGCAAAAAAAAGAATTGGTTATATAAATGGGTGAAATCGTAGTACTGCTCTGCCAATAACAATAAAAATTGCAATTCTTTCTCTCTACAGTGTACTATAATTCTCATTATAGTGGAACATTTTCTGCTGAAGTCTGCAAAGAGATTGGGAAATTCTAAATATTCGGAAGAGAACCGAATATATTGGTGCTCTGAAAGGCATACGTATCGGAGCAACGGGAACAATTTGGAAAGGGCACGCTTCCCTTTAATATATTTAAAGCTTACGGAAATACGTTTATCTTACGTTACTGCGAGCCCACTGTGCATGCTAAATTTAAATAATGAATGAATGCTTAAACAAGGCTTTAAGTTTATTTTAATGTTGTTGAGGATGATGGTTGTATTGTTGTTGGGGTTGTTGTTGTTATTGTTGTATTTATCAATTTATTTTTCATTTTCCTCTCAGTGACTTTTGGTGGTTAACGTTAATAATGATAATAGTAATAATAATAATGATGATGATGATGATGATTATTATGATTATGCTTATGATGATGCCTACATTTAGGATGGTTGCTTGCTCAATTGCATGGGTTGATTGGTTGGCTGTTTAATTCCTTTTTTTTTGCTTCTTATCCAACTTGTGTTCTTTCGATACGAATGAATTAATAAGTAGGAAGTAATGAAACTATGATAACCGTGAAGTTATGCGCGTTTGCACCTGTAGTCCGTCAGGCTAAGAGCCACCAGCAAACGTTTAAAATTACCCCTTAAGTATGGCCTAAATTGTGTGGCGAATATTTTTAATACGATTTTTTTTTGTGTTCTTATTCTGTTTTATAAATATTGTATTCGTATGCGTAACTCGTCTTTCTTTAGCAAAATAAAACCCCTACCAATGAAAAAAAAATAAATAAAAAAAATTAATAAATTTCGTGTGAACATGTTCAAGGTTCCACTTAAAAACTCATGAGGCATTATCAAGTAATAAGTGGTTTGACGTTTAGGCGCTCAATGACGATGTCATAGATGATTATGACAATGTTCAAGATAACGACAAGGGTTTAGGGGACTTGCACTCACTTTGCGTTTTATTTTTTATGTTTTAATTAAATGTTGTAAAGCGGATCACAAAAGAAAATAATTTTGCAAAATTTTGAAAAAATTTTTTAAGGCTGTGCAATTCATTAAATAAAAACTATTTTAATCAGTTGTTTAAACTTCTACTAACAGTATTTAAAACAATATGAAGAATTTATAAGAAGAAATATAAACTGAAATTTGTAATTTAAGAAAGATAAAACAGCCAAGACTAGGAATGTAACCAAGAACCTTTAGGACTAATGTATATGAAGTTTGCTACTCGTAAAAATAAATCGGAATTGCTGTAGATTATAATTATAAAAATTAAACACACCAATACAAAATTGTGTTGTTGCTTCAAATTTTAGTTATTTTATTTTTTTTAATTTCGTTATACACCTTATCAAAGTTTATGTTCTCTTTGGCACTCATTTGACCAATAATAAAGTGGCAGTGTAAAAATTTATGTCACAGCGTTCACAATTCATTAAATTCGAATTGAATTTTGCTTTAAACCAGCAATATAAAATAAAAACAAATATTACGAATTTTAATAGACTTTCCACATCACTGCATTAAAAGGAGTTTCAAAGCCAATAAAAAATGTTGAACAGTTATGGTCGACAATAGTCAGCACCTTAGAGTGGATACAATAAAATTCAACTACTTATATGTAACAAGTATATGGGCAAATTTGAGTATTTTGTGAGGTGGCCTTAAGACCTTTGGGATATATCTTCCATAATAAATGTTGTTCAATAGATTGTTCTCTATCTGCAGACAATTTTAGCATGTTATTAGAAAATAAGCACTTATTTAATATATTTTTAGAATAAAATAGATTAAATTCACCTGTAAAGGTATTGCACAGTCCTTTGGCGTAAATAAATAAATAAATAATGGTTTATTATTAAATTTTTAGCTCAATTGGTAGGATTCTTTTGACGTATTGAGAATTGGGTATTTTATAATATTTTTGCATATTTTGTTTTAAACTCATATGCTTGGTCATATGATGCATATTTTTGCGTACTTAGCTATGCACTCAATATTTCGCCATACTTTGTATAATCTGAAATGCTGATTTCTTTGCATTTTTCTTTTTTCTGATAAGCGTATACATATGTACTAAATATATTGTATAATAATAAATGCACATTTTTTACACATTTTTAATATTTTATTTTAACATATTTTGTATATTAAGAAATGCATATTTTGTTGATTTAATGATTTTTTGACATATTTTGTATGCATTTTTTTACATTTTTGCTAATGAACGCATATCTTGGCATATTTTTAAAGATTTTTTTACATGTTTTGTCCATTAATAAAAGCATATTTATGCGCATTTTAAACTATTTTTGGACATATTTTGTGTAATAATAAATGCATATTTGCATATTTTAAACTATTTTTGGACATATTTTGTATATTAATAAATGCATTTTTTTGCATTTTTGCTAATGAACGCATATTTTTAATGATTTTTTGACATATATTGTACATTAATAAATGCATATTTTGGCATATTTTACACGGTTTTTTGACATATTTTGTATAATAATAAATGCATATTTTTGCATTTTTTCTTCTTCTAATAAAATTTAGGGGCTATTCCCTACATATGCAATGCATTGCAACTAGAGACAGGGATAGGGTAGAGAATAGACAGGTGTTGAGAGTGGTAGGAAGATAGAGCTTTATTATTGCACAACTCTGCAGTTGCGGAGTCTCTGATGTTTTTTGACGCATTATTTTTAAGCTAATGGAGCCATTTTATTTATTATTTCACTTCGCCGACGTTTTATTGCTCAAATACCGACGAAAGAGGGTGCTGTAGCACAGAAAACTCAGAAAAAACTTTTTCCTGATTTGACCTGGCTGGTAATCGAACCTGGGTCTTTCTGGTTGCCGAGCCAACACGTTGATTACTCGCCCTCAGCACCCCCAAGCCTTACACAGCACAGCACATTTTTACACATTTTTAATAGTTTTTTTTTAACATATTTTGTATACTAACAAATGCACATTTTTGCTAATTTTAAACGATATTTTGACATATTTTGTATATTAATAAATGCATATTCTTAATGATTTCTTAGCATGTTTAGTATAATAATTTTTTTTTTTTTTTTACACAATATATATTATTTATTGAATCTTCAAAATCAATTGAACTAACAATAAGTATTCAAATCTTAAGAACTAATTGCTAATTATTATTAAGTACAGCCTAGCTGTACAAAATTATTTATTGCTCGTATAGTTTTATTTCCGCGTCTACTATGTTCGGGCTAGGGAAAGAGTATCCCTTCTTTTCAGTCGAATGAACCCTCTTTCGCTTAAAATATTTCGGGCTAGTATATTTGGATGATCTTGGAGTTTGGTTAGGTATGACGTTGCGTATGTTGTTATCTCTTGTTGGACTGTCGGAATATTTAAATCATTGTGTATGTTAGAATTTTTTATATACCACGGCGCATCTGTAGTATAATAATAAAACCTTTTTGTTGCATTTTTGCTAATAAACGCATATTTTGGCATATTTTTAATGATTTTTTTTTTACAAGGTTTGCCAATTAATAAATGCATATTTTAAATCTCTTTTTGACATATTTTGTATAATATTAAATGCATATTTTTGAATTTTTTTCATTTTCTAATAAAATCATATTATTAATAATTTTTTAGTATATATTGTATAATAATTCGCATAGTTTTGAATTTTTTCTTTTACAAATAAATGCATATTCTGAATAATTTTTCGACATATTTTTAATAATAAAAGTATATTTTTGCATTTTTCTTTTTCTAATAAATGCATATTTTTAAAGATTTTTTGACATATTATATATAATAATAAATGCAAATATTTTCCCTTTTTTCTTTTTCGAGTAAACGGAAATTTTTTGCAAATTTTTAACGAGTTTTTAACATAATAAAAAAATTATTTATTTAATAATAAAAAAATTATTATTATAAAAAATTTTAAAATAATAAAAAAATTCTTATTTTTAAAATTTTTCCATATTTTGCATATTTTTAATGATTTTGTAGCATATTTTGTATAATAATAAATGCATATCTTTTCTAATAAACGCATATTTTTGCATATTTGTAATGATTATTTAACATATTTTGTATAATAATAAATGCAAATTTTTGCACTTTTTCTTCTTCTAATAAATACATATTTTTAAAGATTTTTTGATATTTTATATGATATTTTATATAGTAATGCATGTTCGTACATTTTTCTTTTTATAATAAAATTATTTGCCCAAATTTTTGCTCTTTCTGGTAAACTCATATTTTTCCATAATTTTTATTATTCTGGCATATTTTATTCACAAGCATATATTTATAATAACTAGCAAAGTTGTCATAAACTCATATTTTTAGATATTTTTATACAAATGCATTTCTTTTTAAATTTCATAATTAATGCATATTGTTGTAAATTTTATGAAAAATTACTATTTTAAAATATTAAAATACCAAAAATATAATTTGAGGCATGATTTGCATTAAGGTTTATTCAAAATAATCTTGTTGAAGTTCTGTTTCCCTCACAGTCTATCAGTAAGAAGTGAAGGAGTCTGACTATTAACTGTGAAATACTAATTAGTAACGTGCCATTCATCTTTGATAAAAGATCTTTTGTATATTGCGTTGAATGTAGGCAGTTTTTAACAATTTAATTTTTTCTAAACTAACTAAATAACAAACATCTTTTTAAACTCACAATACCGCTGCAACTCACAATATCGCTCAGCTGCTGCCATAGAAACTACATAAATAATTATATTTTTGTGAACTATGTGCCAACATATGAATAATAATAAACTGAAAGAATTGATCGTAAGCTTTGCAAAAAAAAAATTCCATTATCCTCGTGATATAAACAAAACAGTAACAGAAATTTATTTTTATATATTTTTCTATCTTTCTACAGCATTGAAGAGTCCTTTGACATGTTAAATTGTATTAAAAAAAAAATGCAATTATTTGCATTCACTTTCCTTATAAATATGTTTGTATATGCATTCAGCTTCAGCAAAGAGCGCACGAAAGCTTTTAACCAGAATTCATTACAACAAGTAGAAAAAAAAAACTTAAGCTGGCTAAAAAAGGCACTGGAAAAACAATAAAAAAAAGCGAGAAAAAAAACTATTTGGAAAAAAAATGTTTTACGAAAAATGGTTCATTAAACCGAACACCAACCATACTATTTGGAGAGCACCTCAAAAGCCATCAACAGCTTTTCGAAACTAACGGTTTATGATTTTTTGAGTGCATTTAGATGCAATACATTTACAGTTAACACCTTTTCTACTTTAACGTATTTATGCCGCTATGATACTCATACAGAAAGTGTTAACAACATCATAAATAGTATTTCGTATTTGGTTGTGACCATGACAAAATGAAGAGCATAATAGAATGTATATTGTTATATTACGATTAGGGCGCATTTATATTATGCAGCTCACTTGGATTCAATTATATAACAAGTACATCTGCAACTGATTCTTGTCGATTATCCGCTTATGGAAGTTTTCACTGTAAATTTTTTTTTTAAAGAAAATTTCTGCCACATTGCGGAAGACTACCTTAACTCTAATTCTATCGATTTTCAGACGTTGTGCACGTTTAAACTTAAAAAATTTTAATTTTTACATTTTTTCTGAGCCATCGAACAGTGGGGCCAAAAGCTCTTTTTCAGCGGATTAATTCATATCTCCACAACGGCAATAGTGAGGCTTACTAAATTTTATGAGAGTAGCTCTTAAAACAAACGGAAAGTTCCAACGAAATCTTGGAAATATAGGAGGAGGGGTACAGGTACCCCCCATACAAAATAATTATTAATTAAAATAGATTGTATTAGTAAAAATAGATGTAATTTTATTAAAAAAAAAATAACTTTTTTTTGGTAAACTCAGGACATGAGGCCATTAGTAATTCGAACATAACTTCTGAGGCGCAACGATGTGCAGCATAAATTTTTCTAAAATAACACTCATTTGTTCAACCTTTAAAAAAAAATTAAAATATCTGCTTAATTGAGCCCAATTAATAACTTTATGTACATTTAAAGTGAGAAAAATGCATTTCCAATATAAACATTAAAAACAAAAGCACTTTCACAAATAATTTACAAATAATTACAAATTGAAGCAAAAGATTTCAATAAATTACCTGAACTTAATGGTTCCATTGTTAAATTTATTACTCTATTAAAATTACTTGATCCAAATGTGATTTAATTGCACAAAGTTTTAACTTTTATCTGCCTATTTTTCAACTTTCTCACACAATGTTTACTACCAACGCGTCAGCGGAGAGCTTTTTACCGTTTGCTATTTGACAATTATTTTTTGCCCAGTGATGTAGAATTTTGTGCACTTTGAGCGAGTACTTTTAGTTTTTACGGTACTTGAAATGGCCGTCTTTGGCCCCTATGTGCATGGCTAAGTCGAGGCTGAGATTCCTTGAGGCGCGGTTCTTTTAGACAATTTGGGGCTATGCTCTCGGTTGTATCAAACGAACTTATTTAGGTACGTGAACTGCACGTGGTAGCTCTGACGTCCTATGGTTTCTATGGTGCTAATGTAACAAAACGGTACCTACGGTGCTACTTGGGTCGACCCTTGCTCTTGCTCGGCTGCCTTCTAACCTAACCTAACCTCTCCTTGAGTCCTTTGTAATACTCGTAGTAAAATATTTTATTTTACTTTTCAATAGGAAGCACTTATTTAGTATTTAAAACGTCACATTAATATAATAGGTATGTTCATTTACTTTACTAGTAAAAATTAGCAACGAGAGAGTAAAAAGAAATTTTCCAAAGTTACTCTCAAAAATGCGAAAAAGTAAATGAACGCTTTACTAGCTAAAATTTGCAAGTTAAAGTATTGCTGTAATGTATAGGTATATATGAGTACTTAATAACTGCCCCTATATTTTTTGGACAAATTATACATACATATATGTATATTATTATAAAAATATTGTGATTATGGTCATTTATATTTAGCATTGTCGTGACTGGCGTTTTTCGAGTACGGCTTCTTATAGAATAATGAAAAGTTTTGCAATATTATTTAATCTACTACTAGGCGTAGTCGAAATACGCTAAACACGATAAGGGTGATTAGCTATTTTTGAATAAAATGAATGAATAAAATATCTATTTTTAATTAGTTTATACGTTATAACGCCTGCCAACACATAGCAATGATTTTTACACACGAATTTGTAAGATATTTCAGTTTTTGCAAATAAAATTGCCCTATTACTTTTTGTAGCATATTCACAAATTTATAGCAATCTGCTCCTAAAGTATTTAAAGCGAATATTCAATAAAAAAAATCCTTCTATTAATTGATTAGTA